>OZ024915.1:35712117-35722117 GCA_964017125.1 Flabesymbios commensalis
GTAATTAGAATTCTGTGTATTTTTGTACCTTTTCATAAAGTCGTGTCTAATCTATTATTTAACAATAGGTAGATTTATCATGTTTAGTATTTTTATCATCTTTATCCAAAGCGTTCGTATTTGACCTTTAATATATACATGTTGCCCATAATCGTGATGATGGCCCCTGTAGTATCCCTGATTGCTTAAAGCCTAGGATACAACGTTTGAGTCCGTATAATGATATCATAATCCGCTGGCTCTTTCTGATGCATGCCAGCCTCGACAAGCAGCAGACAGTGGCACAACGCTAACTGGCTGAATGTTTTTTTTTCAAATGCTGGCAACGTTGACCCTATATAGTTGGGAAGATATATCGGACCATCCGAGGCCCCTAGTGGAGTCATTCTGGCTGTAAATCCACGAACATCTAGACAAATTGCGGACCAAGTCTAGCATTCTATACCCCTACCAATCGAAGATTGGATCAGCCACATGACGAGATCAACCAATCACGAACCAAGTCACTCAGTTGTTATTCAAATTACGGCATAGAATACTATAGGCCCTACTTGCGCGCAAATTGCTAACTATGGTTTTATGATTTATTATGTTATTAAGTTTATCTCCATTTTACAAATGCTAGGAATTTTTACAATATTTGTATACACTAGAAATCGATTGCAGCTATCTGTTTGACTTAAAATACACACAGAATGATTGCTTTAAAGTCGATTTAGGTATTTTCAGAAACAAATAATTTTTTTTAGCGATTTAAATTTAAAAATGTATATGAATATAACTAATTATTATTGTGTTTTAATGGGTAGGTTAAGTATTGTTACCTATGTTTTTTACACCAGCAATTGATTGCAGCTCTCTGTTTGACCATCAATACAACGTCCTCGATTTTAAATCGAGTTAGCGATTTTAAGTAAAAAACTATTTTTTTTTGCTAAAATATCTACCGCGACCCACAGCTTCAAGTGAGTAAAAATTACTCATATATGTTTAATTTGGGACCAAACATTTGCAAATCGTGATGTTTAAACACACATTTCGTTCCCAATAACTGTGATTCAAACGGTTGAAAAACGAATTAAAACGACCATAATCATGATTAGGGGTGTATTGTGTTAAAATGTCAGCAATTATTATGTAACGTTTTTCATGTTCGTAGATCCAACAGTTACTCTTTTGTCAAAAATACAAAAACTCAAGTGATTACTGGGCATCTAAAATTACGAACGTAGTGGGCTGAAAATATCGAGTGAAATAACTTAGAATGTTTTCACTCTCATATGTCGTTGTGGCCAGAACAATTAGGGAGATATTGAATGGGAATGCGATTGTGAGAATGTCTTGGTCGAATCAAGTCACGATAGCACTCAGAGCTAAATGGAAGCACGAAACCATAGTCATTAGTCGTGTGAGATATTGAAATGAGATACTTCTACTCTGCTTTGTCCATCGCCCCAGTTTTAGCACAATTAGTATACAATTTAGCCTTCATCCAACCAGCTTGACATTTTGCATTACTTAGAGGTGTGAGTGAAAATCACATTGTATTATCAAATGGTGACATGTGATTTATGAAATTGACACTCACAACGTGTCTATCTGCCGAGTTTGTAACATATCTTGTCAAATTAACTCTCTCAGCGCCAGAATATGAAAAATCGATCCCCACACTGTAAGAATTCAAATTTTATAATGGCCGTAGACCCATAACTTGTAGGTATTCAAATGAAGCTGAAATAGCTCTGACTCAGTCATTTATGACGTTTTCAATTGAAAAAGACCCTTTGGTCTCTATGGTTTGCATTAAAATATTTCACCATCGTAAGGGTTAATTTGATAGAAAATACCCAGCAATCACGATACATTGACCCAATAATGGGTTAATGTTGGGCCGACGTCGGAGACGGCGGGCCAGCATTAACCCAGCATTGGGGCGATGTAACGTTTGTGCTGGGTATGTCATTTGGCGTCTGGCTTATCGTAATGTGATATGAATGTGAAAGGCTAGTGATCAAAACGAGTCGATTATTCTCATTTAAAAAGCTCACAATTGACAATATTAACATGGTGTATTCGATAATTTTTGTACGAGTTTTACATAGATTCATATTTTACTAGATTAAGTAAGCCTGTGCAGACCACAGTATAGCGCATAGATTTACACAATAAATATCTATCTATCTAAAATAGCTATTTTTTCATAATCTATTATATTAGGAATTAGTATATACGATGAAAATAACAATATACAGTGATATAAATTTACCAGTATTTACCAGTACATGTGGCATGTTTGCGTGAAACTGTCGTTAATTTAATGTTGGCAGAAATTTGAGCTTTTTAATAAAGCGAAGTTAATTTATATTCATTTCATCGTTGGGATAATATTAAGCCTTTTCATATATAAATTTTGACCCACTTGAACTTGTGTTCCACTACCGCGACACACAACTTCAAGCGGGTGAAATTTTTTTATATTTCGTTTAATTTGAAAACAAGCATTTCCATGTCTTCATTTCTTTCCCAATAACTGATTTGATCGGCTAATAAGACGAATTAAAAGCGATCATAGACTTCTTAGGGTTAATAATTTACAAACAACTATCGTGCAAATAAAGACAGCAGTACACATCCTGTGTTGGTTTATTGCTGGACCAGCGTCGCAGACGATGGTCCAGCATTAAACCAACACAGGATAGTTAACTAATTAATCAATCAAACCACACTACTTCCCCCCAGTGCTTGTCCTGACAATTCAGACCTACTTCTTGGAGAATCTACCTCTCTGATATTAAGATTTCTCGCAGGATACACGATATTTTTTACTGTACTGGTAAAATGCAGCGTCGTAGAAGATGGATCAACATCTTACAAAAAACTGGGTAAGTGTGTTATGCCTTTCTTGGCTAGCCCACCATATTTTCTCGTGGCCTAGAGACTGTGTTTCCCCCTCTCTCGTCCTTTAAAGTTCTTCATCTATCATTTAGCTATATGCAAGTTTTCAAGGAAGCTTCGTCTTTTTACATCCCGGTTTGATGTAGATGCCGTTGGCTTAAATAAACTGTCTGTCTGCTTCTGTCTTTGCAAGCGCCGACTATAATCTTGTAATGGTAGAAAGTCATAATACGATTGCTGATTGATCCTGAATAAACTACCATCAACTTTCATCTCGTAAAAAAATATATTTTCTGTTTCAATTTAAATAGATTCATATTTTTGTGTAGATATTCTGGCTGATGTTTCCATTAATACGATTTTACATATCCTCGCCTCGAACCTATAATATGGGCTGTTTTCAAAAGATTGAGATTTAGATTTGAAACTCTCGGATAAAAACGAATTTCGCTAACATTTTACCCGGATTTTCGACAATACTACCTCTATTTTTTCACCATAGAGCAAATGAGTCCACTCATTTGTCACTCCGCATTTCTTAACCCTTTAGCCGCCGGTGCCGTATATATTTGGGTTTTCATTTTTTATTAGCGCAACAAGTGCCACCTTTTAAACATGTTAAAGATAAAATGTGACATCAATCAGCAATATTTGAAAACAGTTGACCTCCATATTGTCAAATCTGAATAATTTTCACTCACTTGAAATTGTGGATCGCGTCAGCGAGACACAACTTCAAGTGGGGGAAAATTCAGATTGAATACTTTGGCGGTTAAATGGTTAAATATACCATTAGACGACACGAGGTACAATTCCAAAGCCAAGACAAAAACCGAAAAATGTAGTTTTTAAACTCGTGCAGTGTTGAAGGGTCGGAATGTTTGTGCCTGGACGTGGACTTGGCTGCCGCATTTACCCTTTGTCTGCTAGAGACGCATGTGTGCGCCCAATTTGTTCACACTGACAAATAGTTTTGATTGTAGGTTCTATTAATTTTTTTCATAAATAGTTCGATTCTACCAAATATAAAATAGCGTCTGTACCATAACCAATATAAGTCTAGATCGCCTCTGGCTACGACGTAGCCATAGGTGAACTGAGAAGATATCAAAAAAGCTAAATGGACGTAATAATAACCCAGTAAACACAAAACATTTTGTATAACATTTGTACACTGTTGGACCAACGTCAAAGACGTTGGTCCAACAGTGTACAAATGTTATACAAATGTTTTGTGTTTGCTGGGATAAACGCAAATCATAACGATATCATGGCAAACAAAGTGATAAACGTTTAACCACCACGTTCTAACGAAATCGAACTTATTACTAAAATATGCTCTGTTTTTTTTTAATTTGAGACCAAGTATTTTCACATATTGTGGATCGAAAAGACATACTTAACGCTGTTATTGAAGTGGTTTCAAAACGCTTATAGTACCATTAGCGCTTAAAGGGTGCGTGTTTACTCGCAGATTTTCACAGCTCCGCGCCGTTAGTCAGTCATTACTTGCTGATCCAGTGGGATTCACCTGGATCGGGATGCTGCGCCTCATTTGCTGATTCAGTGCTCGGCACACGACTGCCGCTAACTGTCTATAAATCCGTGCGAATACTTAACGGCTGAAACTACCTCCTATCTCACCGTATCTTACATGTAAGCTTACACTATGACACTTTCAGTGCGGGCGGTGCTTTAATCCTTAACGCTCTGAAACATTTCTGTATTATAAACCAGAGAGACCAAAGTTGCTATCATCATGAATGTTTTAGTTAGCTCTTTCTGCTTCATTTGAATACTCATGTTATGGGTCTACAGCCATTATAAATATTCTAATTCTCTCAGTGTCGAACTTAGATGTCAAAATCTGACGTCTAAAGTCGATCCCCGCACTGCACTAACATTTTCAGTGTGGGTGGTGTTTTCTAAAAATCCGTTCCGAACTGGGTCTTAAGTCTATGAGTCTATGTCAAGCGTGCAGGCGTGCAGGCTCAGATTGAAATAAAGCACCGATTGCGAATAATAAGAGGACTACTTAAAAAAAAGTACAAGGAATACTTCTTATTTCGTGTTTAAAGATTGCAACTGTACCAGCAGCAATGTCAGATTCTTAGATTATTGCAAACATACAATATCGTAAGTAGTATCTACCTCGATTCAAAAATCAAAAGTTCTCACATTGTGCAGAGCAATGCAATATTGTTTCGTCTGGTGAATTTGGAAATGTTTAGGCGACATATGCATGGTAAACAGAGAGCTTATTTAAAAACAGCATCGTGATGATAAGTTTCCGTTGAACAATTTTATAGAATAGCTAGCACACACAATTGTACTATTTACATAGAGCTGGACTATGTCTGTGCCTACCTGGGTACTGATTTTCATTTCCACTCAGCAATGGCCTCGAGTGTGCATGCTGAGCTGAATCAGTTTACGGTGCAGATAAATAGAAAAACAACCGAGTCAGACACTGGTGGCTGGGGGTCGATTCTGCTAACCAGAATGCGAGACGAGCATAATTGTATTTAGAAAAACAGAAACTGTGTCTGCAGGGGTACCGTGCGCCGGACGAGTATTTGGCAACAGCGTGAAATCATTTCCTGCTAACTGGTACATGGACCACTCAGAAAAAAAAGGATAAAGTAGCCCCAAATTGGTTCAAAGCTGGGTCAATGGATCTGCATCGCTAGTCCTGCATCTATCCTCCATTAGAACAAGCCTTCTTGCTTACTCAGGTATCCCGTTTTGATACCACGAGGCATGTAGCTTTAGGGATAATATTTTCTCCTGCTAGAATCATTCAACACCATCTGTGCGGAGATTAACCATTGAAGCGCTAAAATATGTTTGTACTATAAGCCATAGAGAACAGAGGGATTTTTTCGATTTGAATTCATCACAAATGTCATAGAGATAGCTCTCTCTGCTTCATTTGAATACCTATATTATTGGTCCCCGTGCTGAAAGGGTTAGCACATTTAGTATAGGCCTCGATCCAGATATTTGAGTGGTGTTATTCTAAAATGCGATCTTCAATAACATCATAATCCATTTTGTTTTGCATGCATACAAATAGGCCTATCATGTTTTTAATTACTGTAATAAATTCATTATTTTGGATTGAAAACGCCGGCTGACTTTCTCTTTAGACCCTTATCACATATTCTGCGCGACTAGTGTTGTTATACAAGTTTATGTTTCATTGCCTCTAAAAAAAAGTCCTTGTAGCTTTTTAATTGCCACACAAAAAACTATTTTGTTGCAGCTATCGCAGTTTATAAAAAATGCACAAGTTTCGAATACACACATATCCAGCATGGATCAGACCCCATGTTATGTGTGACGATTGGAATCTTACGCAAAAATCCGTAAAATATAATTATGTAATTTAATAATTATTGTATTAGTATCCCTTGTTTTCTGTGTCACTCCCATTTCCTGTGGTATTGCACCCAGCTACCTGACAATATCACACGCTTTGTGCTCGGGATTTACCGGGATGCCGGAGGTCTGTTGATCCAGAATAAACCTCACCTGCAGAGGGAAACGTCACCTGAAGCAACAACGTTAGACACTGCCGTGCAAAATCGAACAGCAGTAACTGCTTACTTTTCAAGTAAGCAGTTACTGCTGTTTGACTTTGCATTGCAGCACAGACTCACACATTGGACTAGTAGGACGCCAACCTGACCTCCATCACCCTCTCGATGAACCTGAGCCCTGATTCATCAGCGCAAGCCTAGGGGAGGAGGTGCAGGCGAACTGCGCTGCTATGGGCAAGGCGGCTACCAGATGCAAATTAAACTCTTTTCAATGTCACTTTTGCGTTCCTGTTGAACATACCTTTCCGATGATGTATCACACTTTATGTTTCAGTGAAACCCAAAAAACTTGTTATACGTACCTTTCTACATGTAGTGGTCGGACAAAGAAAATAATGCAGTGGTGTTTTAGTCGAGGGAACAGGTTTGACTATCTGGCGCCAGGATATGTCACTTGTAGCGTGGTTGACTCTGAGCCCTGAGATACCGGGTTCGAATCCCCTCTGTTATTTATTTGGTGCACGCATGTATAGTGACAGCTGATGTTAAAAAAACAAATAACAAAAAACAAAATAACAACGACAACCACAAAAAATAACAGATGGCATATGTGTATTTATTATTTCAAAGGGTAAAAAAAAATATAATTTTAGATTTGTCACGTTTTTCTCACGTTCGGTTTCTTTAAAAATAAGAAAATTCAGCACATATTAATCATAAATGTTAATTATAGTATTTTGTATGCAAGCTCCTTAACCATTTAACCGCCGGTGCCGCATATATCGGGTTTTCAGTTTTTATTAGCATATTAAGTACATCATCTTAAAGATGTTAAAGATAAAATGTGACATCAACCAGCAAGATTTGAAGAGAGTTGACCGCCATTTTGTCAAATTTGCATAATTTCACTCACTTGAAGTTGTGGATCGCGTCAGCGAGACACAACTTCAAGTGGGTGATAATTCAAATTGAATAATTTGGCGGTTAAAGGGTTAAAGTCGGGCAAACACGAAGTGTTGATCCAGTGCTGGTATAATGTTGGGATCCTGCCGTATATTAAGTGGATCAGCATTGAACAAACCACGAACCAATAGCAACATAATTATAAGTCCATGAAACAAACATTAATTTTACAAATTTATAGTACATACTCCAATGTCGCATCGGCGTCTCGCACCATGGGCTCAGCTGTGGAGTCTCTAATTGGGCCCAAATTTGGATTGATGAACAATGTAAAATTAAGGTATGGTCAATATGTGACTGGGATGCAGAATACAAAACCTCGTTAATATATTATATCATTCGCCGCATAATATCTGATTAAAAAACCTGTACATAAAGTTTTGCTTTTATTCTAAAGTTGCATAAATTCATTAAATATAGTGCGCCGCACCAAATTAACAAAAAACGTCATGAGCAAATTACATTTTTCTGGTTTCGTATTAATTAAATGGTGAATCACCAAGACGACGTGACGTAATCACAACCCTCTGCTCTCAAGGCGACCCTATATCTCCACGCTGTGGTCAACATTCTAACAACAGTAACTGCTTATTTTTCAAGCAGCCAGTTACTACTGTTAACATGTTTTGCAAAGGCAAACAACAGTAACTGTTTTCTTGAAAAGTAAGCAGTTACTGCTGTTTGCCTTTGCACGCAGCACACAGGTCATATGCCAAGAACGGTTGTAAGACTTCTCTGCCGACAAAATTATATTTATGCTGTCCCCTTGGCCTTAGGTTAACTGGATTTCTATTAGACCGTCACGTCACGCGTAGGACACTTGCACTGTGGGCTTTTACTCATGTAGAAAATCTCGAAAAACAGGATCTTTCTGTTTCATTTGAATACGTATGTTATGGATCTACGGCCATTGTATTCTCCTTAATTCTTTTAGTGCGAGGATCGTCTTTATACGTCAGAGTCTGACGTCTACAGACCGTGACGTCAGAATAACTGAGTTCAAAATAAGAAAACAATTGCAATCAATTCCCTACAATTTACTTTTGCCCGTTCCAACAGCAACATTATTTATAAAACTACCATCATTTTGGCCTGCATTATCAAACTGTTTTCGCTTGCAATTCTGTAGTGAGTTGTCATAACGAGAATTATGTCAAACGCCAACAAAAAGTAATGGTTGAGAAGCTGCTCAACAAATTAGAAGTTTAACATTTTAGAAACGAAGTAATTTGAAACTGGAAGTGCTAACACAATTCTTAGTTTCAAATCGAATGAAAATAATTACATAATTAAATGCGTGGTCACGGCAATATAGCAACAGCGTGTGTTTGGAGAACAACAATCAGTGGCGGATCCAAAGGGGGTCCGAAAAAACAAACAAAAAAACGACCGTATTTTGGCCGAAATGCGCACTAGAACGCACAATTTGAAGTCTTAGATTTCAAAATTTTCCGGGGGAGCATGCTCCCAGATCCCTCTAGAGGCTGCCTACCTCAACTGTGATGTTTCAAAATTATTCTAAAAAATCGGCGCGCCCCTATCTGGCAATTCCTGGATCCGCCACTGCAAATATTAATTTGAAGCCTGACTTACACAAGTTAGACTAATACAACATCCAATCAATCATTAAATTTATTTAAAAAAATGATTTACTTTAATGAATATTTAATAAATTATTCACCATACACCAGAGAAAATATATCACACAGCAAGGATAATATTGGCAGTGCTCTTTTTTCATTAAAAATCGAGCAGCAGTACCTGCTTACATGAAGATTAAGCAGTCACTGCTGTTTGCCATTGCATGCCGGTATTCATCTCTCTAACATCATTGCAGGTCTTTGATATATTTGTCGAAGATTGTGTTAAGCGAGCATTGCGGTAACCAGATCTATTAATCTAACGATTACAGGATATTTACTCGTGCTATATTACACCATGCATGGATTTAAGGAACCAACCCTGCAAACACAAAACATTTGTATCACATTTGTACAATGTCGGCCCAACGTCTTCGACGTTGGTACAACATTGTACAAATGTGCTACCAATGTTTTGTGTTTGTTGGGAAATACTTGTAATGGACATCATTGCGAATCACGGCACAAAAGAAATAATGCTTAATCCCAAATGTATATCTAAGAGGTGTTACCTTTGAAATGGTGTCCAGACACGCTGTGGGCTGACCGCTCCCCAGCAACCTATATTATATTGGAAAAAACTGATAACCATTAAATTGCTGAAATACTTTTATATAAACCAAGAGATCGAAGGTTTTTTTTTCAATTTGAAATCATGTGAGTGAGTGAGTGAGTGAGTGAGTGAGTGAGTGAGTGAGTGAGTGAGTGAGTGAGTGAGTGAGTGAGTGAGTGAGTGAGTGAGTGAGTGAGTGAGTGAGTGAGTGAGTGAGTGAAACAATTTAATTAAAGAATGGATGAATTAGTCTACATGAAAATAACGCGGTTTCTAAACTCTTTCTGCAACAAGCATCGATTCCTTGTTGTAAGTGTATACACGTGTGTCCATGACATAAATTCAGGCTGTACACCCCTGGGGTACATGCGCTATCAGTGATGTAGATCTGCGTCGCAGACAGACAT
>OZ024915.1:35727117-35769617 GCA_964017125.1 Flabesymbios commensalis
TTTTCGCGATCTAATATTGTTGCACTGGACTCCCATGTTATTTTACAAAGACTTTGTATGTCATGATCCAGAGGGCAGAAATCTTGCCTTCTCCTTTTAATTCCTTTGCAGGAAAAGACACGCGATATCAGATGTTGGTGCAATTTTTTTCTTTTTTCCCTCCAATAAAAAGGACAATTATGGCAATTTTGATCACAAAAACAAATTGCTTGAGCATCATCTTCAACAGCTTTTAACATAATATTATAGTAGCAAAGTGCCATGTCTACTGCACAATAACTGTGTGTCAATTTATGTTTAATGATGTTAGTTGTAAACTGAGAATGCTGGCTAATAGCTGATTTTTGTTTGTTCAAAGCTGTATGCGGGATAGTATGTCGACAGCAAGAAAGTTTGGTGGCATATGTCATATTTGTCAAATTACAGTTTTCTCTGACGTACTCTATATTTGGTTGATTTATTATCTATACTAGCTGTATAAATATATTCTGTAGCTCCGGCAGCTTGCTTGCTTACATAATATAATATACATAATATGTGCCCTCCATCAAATACCCTTACATCTGGGACAGTTGATTTATTTTCACAATGACATCGCAATGACACTAAGAGACAGCCTTCAATCTCTTTCTCAAACTGCCATCTATTATTAGCAAATCTATAGGAACAAGACTCAAACAACAATAACCTATTATGATATAAAAAATTCTATATTGTGCTGTGGACCCATAATTATCTCTACATTATATACTACCGTTCTCCTATTCCTCTATTGTTTTACCAGTTTATGGCTGTACCACAATATGTTTACCAAGAGAAAATGTTACACTTTGCTCACTGCCGATGGGAATCACATAACTATCACATATATTGGGCAGTGGGGGGATAGAAATGATCTAATTAAATCCATTGTTGTTTTTCTACCATTAGTCTCATCCAGTTTTATTCTACTACCCCTTGTAAAGTAATGTATGTAATCCACCCGGAGCTACCTGTTGGTTAGTCTCTTGAAAAATTATTCATTTTCAGTACCCAAACAGCCTACATTGCTGAACAAATTCATGACGTTCTCATTAAGCAGCCAAAAAAGATTTATTTGTGATGCAAATGTAATTCATCCAGTAACTATGCCAATAATGACCTTAAATGCTGCAACATGAGAGCATTCACATCATATGCCTTAATCAGGGTACATAATTCTAGAACACAAAACTATAATTGCCAGATGAAGCATGAGGTTTTCATGAGGTTCATAGCTTTGTATTAGACATGGTTTGTTGTTAGTCAAGCTGATTGCACAAAACAAACTAGGTCAAAGACTTTCAAAAACAGATAACTTTGTCATTGCAAGCAATGTTCACTGAAAGTTTTAATTAGTTCATAACTGTTAGACCTGTGATGTAAGTTTCTGCCTAACCCAAGACTAGTTTTATCTGGTTTAATTCGGCTGTTGTCACAAAGATGCTGCTGTAGGGTTTTAATGCACTAACCTCGGTGCTTGTTTTCCTTTGAATACGACTCTAACACTAATTTTAGAAGGGTGGGGATAGTACTTTCAATGAGTTTTCAAGATCCAATTTAGCACATTAAAATGTAAAGAAAACGGAGATCTCCCAGTCTTGTATATGCAAACATCATTTGAATCTTGGGAGATTTTCCGAAACCCGTCCCCGAGATCCGTCCGTCGCCAATGAGGTAATACAAATTATCAACTATTTTGATAAAGTGCCTCGATTACATTTAAAAATAAGAATGAAATAATTCTACACTCCTAACATCCCTATCTAAAGGTATTGCACAACAAGTTCAAAAAGTTAAAATCGTTAAAATCGAAAGCAGCTGTTGGGGCCATCTTGAATTTTACAAAAATGCTCAAGGCTGCAAGTTTAGCAAGTCCCTAAGCTAATTTAGCTCTCCTACACACGTGTAACATGTTTCAAAAATAAAAATTTACAGGAATAGACATTGCAGGGTGAGGTACATGCAGCATATATAATAGGCGGCAACTAGACTATAGTTTAGAATAATGGCTTATCTTTTTTCACTTGAAACAGAGTTTGTGTTGTGAAGCTCCCATACCCAGACCATGTCCACATACTTACGTGGCTTCAGGCTGCCTTACAATATAATATGTTCGTTACATAATAAATATGCATAAAGGTCAGTCGGTTTGTACCGGTGCTGAGCTGAATTTTTCGGATCAGGGCTGATTAACTAAGTAAAATTAGGTTTACTAAACTCCGGCTCGTCACTACTTCCACTTCTAGTAAGATTGGTTTACCCTTGGTCAGAAATGAACGAAGCCGTAGTGCAAACAGAATGATGTAGCCTAGGGCCATATAGTTTTTATATCCGCCACACCTTAATCTCATTGTTTCATTGGGTCTGTATAGATTACCGAAAAACAACGTTGACAAATTAGGCGTAGCATCGAATTTGTACGTTTTCTTCAACCCAGATAAGACTCCACCCAGCTGGTATTTTCAATGGAGGATCACCAGAAATGCGCATGACCTTAAAAGCGATTTTTCGTTCTGATAAAACTTGATCACTCCCACTCCCAGACAGAAGATATCTATCTAAAAGCACACTGTCGTATTTTGTTTATGGAAAATCCGCTATTTTCCATTGAACTTGTCCTATTTCTTGATGGAAACTGTTCTACTGTGCAAAGCCAAAAGGCAAATCAATACTTTTCAAGTATTACTATTTTTCAGTGTTTGCTTCAACCAGAATGTTTGATCACTCACTCACTGCGTGAAGTCACTTAATAAGCGTACAGCAGCAAAATTATACAAGTAACCGGTCATTTGACTCCCCCTGTGCACGAAGGACTATATATGGTCAGCATTGCGCCTGCCAAAGATGAGTATGGCTGGCTTCGCTGTGAATGTGTAAAGCTTAGTAATTGGAAATTATACTATTTGAAGCTAACAAAATGTGTGCACAAAGGTGGCCTATAACCCCATTCATTCCATTTCATTTAACGAACAGTTGTTGACTGCAAACCCATTAACGTCGTCAGTAAAATGACACAGTATTTATGAACAAAACAAATGCGCCTGGTGAGTGGAGTCCCTGACAACTAGCTATTAATATATACAAGCCGTTTGATTAAGGACTCCCGGATGACAGCTTCCCCTAAGCCACCGGATGAACCACAAACACTATCTGTTCCGTTTTACTCAAGGCGATAACTTTTAATTTTTAAATCGATCAAAAGCTGCTAAACTCGCTGAGGGTGGCATCAAGTAGCATGAATAGTGCATATTTATAACCGTGTATTGTCAATGCGTACACTTCGGCGCTCAGCCGTGCCAATGTTACTTAATTGGACTCTTTATGCCTAACAGAATACGTTATAATAATTCAACCCAATACGTTGATAAATAATTTCGTTCATTATTGCCATGTATACCAATTTAACTTATATTATATTTACCATTACTACTATGCACGAGAGTCAAAATGTTTTACATGTAAGTGCATGGTGGTAAAGTGTTGCTTCCCTACTGAACACTGACTTGAGACGTTGGCCAAACAATAAGTCGGTGTTGAGATTCAACACCTTACTTGAGAGTTCATCAGTTCGAGTCTGCATGGTTTAGGCCACTGCCCTACGAATGTTGGCCAACCCTTGTGGAGAGGGGGGGGGTCGGGCTTTCGAGCATCAGCAAGTTAAATATACCTGACTTGATGATACTCATAATTATGATCACCAAGTAGGGATCATATTTCGCGCTTCAATGGTTTGTAGACAATTGGTGGATGGAAAACAATACAACTCTGCAAAGCCAAAATGCAGTATCTGCTCACATGTAAAGTGAGCAGATACCGATTTTTTACTTTGCACGGCAGAATAGTCCTGCACCAGGTCCATACAGCCTCCTTCTCAGGGCCACACTAGCACAGCTACTAGCTGACGCTAGTGGAAGGAGAGTGGATCTGATGAATGAGAATGGGTCTCAACGAAAGCGTTGCAATGCATGCACGGTCTCGGCAGATTTAACAGTTTTCTTGGATCTGACAATGATATTCGTCCCAGATCTAGTCTAATTCGCTCAATTGTCAGCAGACCAGGCCAGCCACCCATAACTGTTTGACATAGGTGATACAATGTTGCCCAAATAGTGGTATCATCTTACGTGATAAGTAAGCAGCTACTGCTTGTTGCCTTTGTAATGCAGATTAGCTTCACCCTGGATTATCGGGCTTTTGCACTTTTCGTTTCGTAAAGCTTTGTCACGAAAATTGCATATAACCATTCTACTCTGAAAACCCAAAAGCGGTATCTGCTTTCTAGAAGGTGAAGCATACATTTCATTTTGCCTTTGCATGATACCATTGCTCTATACATCATTTTCTCGGTGCTTCCTAGATGTTTTTTACTGACTGTCTGAAATGAAGACACTGGGGACATGAGTGAACGTATCTGTTTGCTCAGGAATTTGAAAAACTTGTTGTGCTCCTAATTATGCAATTATTTTACAATGCCATGCTCATTTGTTGTTAATCAAAATGACCATATAATCACTGATAACTAGTGTCTTTATAATACTTCCAAAACTGACAGGCTAATGTACACTATGGACATATTACTGATATACATACACTATTAAGCGTTCAAAATCTTACCAAAGAATGTTTCCCTATATTACAACATTGCTAACATCAATATTTAACATGCAAGCTAGAATACAAGCTTCACCCATAATCAATTGATTATAGATCATTTCATTTATACATGATGTAAACAAACTACCAGCATAAAACATCATAGGTCCAGCCCATACATTTAACATGGCATCATACTAATCAAATCTGCATGATCAATTTGCTAAGTTTATTATAAATAAATCGCATTAGATTATAATGCTCCACTATATATACCTTTTACATGTGTTAATAACAAATAAAATGATTTAATTGATGTCAATAGGAATTCATTATTTGAACATGCGCTACATTATCAAAGCTGTGGTCAGACCTGTGAGCGCGCCGGGACATTTCGTTTCAGCTGTACTTGACTGTAAATTTTGTCATGCTATAGTTCTTGCTTATCTGTGTTTTTGACAATGTCCTGCCACTAAAATATCACAGGATGACAAACACAGAAGTACCAGATACTAATAGTAGTTAGGTTAGGTTGAGACATGCCTATGAAGCATCAAGTGAATTGAAATGAACAATGTTTTTTTTTAATCGCAATAAATCTCAAGAGTGAATAATATTCAATAATATTATAATGGGTTGAGAACAGTATACAATTTGCCAATGTATGTGCAATCAGTGAATACGGCGTAGCTAGTGTTCAAAAATGCTGGTGCCCACTGGGCACTGCCCAGATCACAGTGACGTTTTAAACACTCCAGATTCTACATAGTCGAAATTGCAAAATAAAACCATAAATAAGCAATTTTATACTGTCCCATATAGGAAAAGCTAAAATCAACCTTACATTGTGAGAAATATTATTTATCAGATTGTCATAGGGTGTGGGGGGAGGAATATTTTCAGTGTATCCAATTATTATTGAAAATGGTCTGTACATGTGAACTGATAATTTTAATATTACCATAAATGAACATTTGTGTAAATATGATGTGAAGAAACCTGTGACGTTCAACACAGAAACACCATATTTACACAACTGTGATCCACATTTATAGAGACATAGAAATATTTCATATAAAAATCTGAGTTTAAACACGTTTAAAGCAAAAAATCAAGTTTAGACTGTTTTCATATGTAGCGTAGCACAAATAAAACATATAGGCTAATTGTTTCAATGTGGGTACCTTTAAAGTAGGTTGGAAAAATATAATTTTCAAGATTCACAAATATAATGTCAGTTAAGAGTTCTGGAATGATTCATAAGATCTAAACAGCATGATATTCAAATTATTCACCAACATCAAAACAAATAATGGGTCAGTTGACAGAGATTACTCAGTCGGGCTGCAATTACTTTTATTAGACAAGATCACTCCAGTCAAGATTGAAAAATTCCGGTAAAGCACATCCAATCGAATTAGAAAAAAGTGTACACTGTAACAAAACGGATTACTTTTGCTGTAGTTATATTAACCCTTTAACCGCCAAATTCTTCAATCTGAATTTTCACTCACTTGAACTTGTGTCTCGCTGACGCGATCCACAGCTTAAAGTGAGTGAAAATTATTCAGATTTGACAATATGGATGTCAACTGTTTTCAAATATTTCTGATCGATGTCACATTTTATCTTTAACGTGGTTAAAAAGTGGTACTTAATGTGCCAATAAAAAATGAAAATCTGAATATATGCGGCATCGGCGGTTAAGGGGGTAAATATAAGCTCCCACAGACTCCCGTGTCCAACCGGTGTCTCAAAGATGTCGTTGCTAAATTTCTCAACTTCCTGACGTACGAACGCTAGTTGCTTTGACAACCCACCGACCCTCCCAATATAAATGACCCCATTGTACTTATATGCATTATTATCAAAACAATTATTGATATATCTTTCATTTTGCATTCACGTTTGTAAGATAGGTAGTCATTGGACAGTGCTACATACAGAGAACAAAAAGTGCGTTTAAAAAATTGCAAGTCATCAACAGGAAAGGGATAACAAAAGTTCCATCGACCAATACTATACTAACAGTCTTTGTATTGGGGGACATTGTGAACTGTTCAGAAGATTTAAATAGCTCGCCAAAAACATCAACACTCGCACAGATGATCGGACATATAATAGGGAACGCGTTAAATAATAAAAATAGCACTTTTTGTTTTTGTCTGAATACCAGCTGCGAGTGCGGCGTCCCTTCAATGCCAACGTCTTCTTCTGGCCAGAGTCGCGTGTCCTGAATAGGAGGACACCCAAGTAAATGTCACTCCAGGCGGCCCAGTTTCCGAATCTCCTGCAAATATAACGAGACAAAATCTGCAAACAGACGGCCAACGTTGGTTTAATATATGCCCCCAACCTCAAACCAGCATTGGTCCTTAGTTTCTGTCATGCAATGCCTAAGTGCAGTATCTGCTTGCTTCACAAGTGAGTAATCACTGCTATTTGAAGTTGACTGCAGTGAAACTTTAATGAGCCTCTGGTGGGTGGGTTCGCCGTTCAATTAGTCTGCAGACTCGGACCTTTCCGAATAACGCGACCACTCCGGGTTGCTCCGGATCAACGCGGCCTGCCGAGAGACTGTCACTCTGCAATGTGAAGGCGAATAACATCAACTACTAACTTAAAAAGTAACTAGTTGCTGCTATTTGCCTTTGCACCAGTGCAAATAGCAGCAACTACCTACTTGTAAAGGGAGTCGTTGCTGATATTTGCCTTTGCAGCGACTGGCAGATGTTGGTCCCTTCCCTCGCTATAAATCAGAGATTAGCTTTTTGTCGAGAAATATGGATCGTAGGTGAAGATTTTTGAGCTTAAGCCGACTTGCATTAAACCGGGGCGATGATTTATTAATGTGCGTGAGAGTTAGCAGGTGGGAATGCCAGGTTTAGAAATGAGTTCCACTATCTACATGTAGCTTTATGTCTCAGACATATTGCTTTGTTTTGATCCTGGTGACGCCGTCGATCGGGTCCATTTGGGTCCTTGTTTAAGTTTTGTTTAGTTTGTGGGGACATCGGTGGTAAATATGTTCGCACCATTTTCTCAAAATAAAAAAGGGTAAAACTTCGTCATACCTATTCAATGCCACACAAATTAGTGCGAACGTTTTTGCTCCTGCGAAAACCCACGACATTGGTGATCACTCGTATGCTCTTTCTGCGACATTACCGCCATTAGCACATTTTTGGTCAAATCAAAGTCGCAACATGGTCGTGTGCTTGGTGCGACTGGGACTTTACTGGGCAAGAACTACAAACAACTCTCAAATTGACAACGAACATTCTATGTGGCAAACGCAAATAGCTCACACAAAATCGTCTTGTGTGAGCCTGCACATAAAAATAGTTATTTTGGTGATTAAAACTTGAAAGGTTAATATCGTTATAATAATAGCAGCACTGTATGTGGCGCTTTCTAAGGATTTATTTAGTTCAGGGTACACTGTGTCACCTGAATGTCATTGATACTGATTCATCGTTGATATATCGTCGTTTTCCCAGTAGAAAAGTATAGGCCACCTACATGATAGTCTGTTATCAAATCTTCATGCTTATGTCGTGTACTATGAGGTTGCTACTATGTCGTCTAATCCCAAGTAAAATCTTAACAAATAATGATTACCATACACTCTAAAAAATATAGGTTTTTTCAAAAGGAACCCTTCAGTACTATTACCATGTAACTACAGGAGAACCCTGAAAGGGTTCTCCTGGGGTTGCATGGTAATAGTACTCAAGGGTTCCTTCTAAGGAACCTATATTGTCTAATAGTACTTTGGGAAATATTTCCTTTGTGACCCGAACACCAATATGTTAACGCTAATGATGATGCACCCACATATGATATCACTTCAAGTCAGCTGTTATTGCAATACCCGACATGAATAGTTGTGTTCTCAAGGACATCAACATTGTACGGTAAACACATAATAGTATGAAACAAATTGATATTAAATATGGAATTTCAATATGAGCATTGATAACGATGTTTGATATATTATTCACGATCGCCGCCTTGGACCTCAAGGATCCTATTTGCCATTCATAAGAGTGCCATGGTAGATAGGAGACGTCCGCTCTGATATCTTCTAACTTAGGGGTTTTGTCAAGTTACAAAAATCAAAAGTACGAGAAAAACTCGGAAGTGGGTGGGTGGATCAAGCTCCAACTTTTTTAACATTTTTTTTGCTGTAAATGTTTCAAAAATAAAAATATATTGGATAGGGGGTGGGTGCTTAGAGTCTGGCCAATCCGAGTTTTTCTTTGATTTTTTATTCTTTCTAACTTGACAAGACCCTTTAGCCTGATATTTTCTTTGAATTCGACCAGCATTCACCTCAATATGTTTTATCCAGCCCAAATATCAAATGAATCAAAGGCTTTGTTCTGATACCTTGAAATGTCGTTTGAGCAAAAGATGTGCGTCCAACCTGCAAAATTGTTGCTAGATTTTTCTTTTTACGAACTAGACGTTGTTTTTGCGGTAATTTAACCCTGAGTTAATTTATTTAAATTTTCACCCACTTGAAGTTGTGTCTCGCTACCGCGATCCACAACTTCAAGTGGCTGAAAATTACGCATGTTTGTTTAATTTGAGCACAAGTATTTGCAAATCTTGATGTTCAGACACACATTTCATTCCCAATAACAGTAACTTGGTCGACTAATACAACAGATAAAAAACGACAATAGTCGTGATCAGCATGATAAGGGTTAATAATTATATGAAGAGTTACCTAGCATTTTAGAGTTACAAGGGTTGTGGCAGACAGGACGGTTAGGGTAGCGATGGGAGTCGCGGGGCATAGAGACCCACGCTGGTCTCTCGCGAGGACCGCCACCGTACAGCCAGAAGTCGCAGGATTCCTGCTGTGGCTCCTGCAGCCTGTCCACGCTCTCTCGCTCAGAGCCAAACAGCAGTAACTGTTTAGTTGAAAAGTAAGCAGTTGCAGCTGGTTGCCTTTGCAAAGGCAAACAGCTGTAACTGCTTACTTTTCAAGTGAGTAGTTAGTACTGTTGTTTTTCTTCGCCCTGCCCACACTGCCGTCCGCTTGTCTACAGCAGCAGGCTGTTCTCGGCCAATGAAGTTTCCCGCAGCCCACCGACAACCCTGTGTCAAGATCTGGGTAGTTTGCGCCACCTGGCTCCTGTTTCTGGCACTCGGTGTCCAAAACGCCTTCCACTCCGACCAACCCGACTGCAGTGCTAGGCAGTGAACCGCGCTGAGCTACGTCCATGGAATATCAGAGCGCATAGTTTGATAACCTGAACAGGTTGGGAAGATCCGCACAAGGTGTTCCCAGGTTTGCTGATGGGATTGTTTTAAAAGTGATACTCATCCGCTATCTCTACGCGTCTCTGTTCGCAAAAAGGTAAGTGTTATTTTCTGGGCTAATTTTATAACAGCTGATGCCTATGTGGAGCATTTTACGCGAAAGTCAACTGTTTTTGATGACAGTTTTTTAGAGAAGAACATCTTATTATGTTGCAATAGTATGCGTAAGAATCATGTTAAAGACAACATCCGTCCACATAGTGCGCACAGAACATGCGTGAAAATGAAACTGAATAAAAAGTTTTTAAGCTACGAACTAGCAAAGTTTTTCAGGTCAAGTGACGATTGCAAATGCACTACTCAAACCTTGAGATGTAAAGGGTCGTCGACTGCACCGGTTCGACTGCACCTATTCTGCATGAAATGAACTTTTTCTTTCTTTACAAGTGAGCAGATACAGAATTATTTACAAGTAGCAGATACAGCATTTGGACTTTGCGCAGTCGTAATAATGGTACTTTGTGTCAGAAAGTATCTAGACGCCATGCAAGAGCAGATTTTCTTGAACACGTTGAACTTTAATTTATGCATAGTAGCTCTGTATGATCGTTCGAGATAAATACGAATGTGATTTGTCTGTACGATAAAAATCCCCACAAACGTTATCAGCAAATTATATAAATTAAGCCAAAAAGTTGTTAAAATATTAAATCAGAGTCGCAGATTAACCACTTGTAACAGTATTGTAAGCCTACAAGCTACTACTTGTCAAATATTTCCGTTTGCATCACCTATGGCAGCCATTTTGTATGTTGGCACGCATTTAAAGTGACTTTATCAATTGAAATCATGTGACAAAAAGGATCGTGTGTCGAGGTCTACCTGTTACGTCTTAAGAACTGAATGACGGGTGGTGATTTGATGAATTAGACACGTGACCGTCAGATTTGATCCTTGATTGGTCAAAGAATAAAGATTTCGACACATGTGCCGAATATTACACAAGTGGCCATATTGATCAAATGACCTAAATTTTGGAAAACTCTGAGATATATGGCATCAAATTCAATCAGACATCAAATTAGTCAAAATTCGGATTTCAGAAAGGCACTGTGCTGCCATTTTGTATTTTACCATTAAGAAAGCCCTGGAAATGCGAAAATAACCTTGAAAATAAGCTTATGAAAACAATTGTTTTTAAAATATATGGTATTAATATATTAATATTATTTTTTTCAAGAGCTAGACCTACGTTTTATGCACGGCGCTGGTCGGTCATTGTGGTGGCTGTTCGCTGAGAGGAGCAGGTTCCACTCCGTGGAAGCTTTTCGCCATTTCACATGTCACATAGAATGACCTATAAAACGTCTCCAGAAAAGTCTCCAGAAAATATCAGCTTTATGTTATTTTTTTCAAACTTAGCCTTAATATAAGTACATGTACCTTGATAAACCGCGTCATATTATAAAGGGAATAAATTATTGTAATCTGCGCTGTATTATTTGTAGACACTGTCAAATACGAAACCAGCTTTCCGTGTCGTTCGCTCGCTGTTGTCCCGATATTAAACTAGCGTCTTGTCTTGGCCCCCTGATCCTGATTATCTGCTAAGTCCATATTGATCCAGAAACCTGAAGTAGCGCCTGTCAAGAGTGGTGTCAATGACAGCCACGTGTGGGTCGCGCCGCCCAGTAGCACGAGACGCTGATCCTGTGTCGGCTCGATGTTGGACCATCGTCTGCGACGCTGGCCCAACATCGAACCAACACAGGGACATTTCCACAGGATAACCACCACCGATGAACCGGTGGAAAAGTGGACAAAAATCATTCAATGTTTGCTTGCAATGCCAAGTGATTTTTCGTGTGATGCGAGGTTGAATTTACACTCTCTCAATGCACGCGCAGGTTCATCTAATCGAAAACGTCGATCTTATAGGACCGTGACGTACAACGCCCAGAAAACACCATACGCTGATGCAAGTGATACTGACCAATGGCAACATGGCTGTTTTGTTACGGAGGTGTAGCCTGTATGAAAATGAAGTTTTCAAAAATTTTGGAGCATCACATAATCCGCAGGTTGTAAATTAACCGGGAAACGATTCATCGCATTGGTGTGCACTATCCGTTCTTCAAACTATTCAAAGACATGGAGTGTGCTGCGTGTACATGCTTGTCACGGTACCATGGGTACTGTGCACCAAGGGAATAAAATCATATTTGTCTGCGTACTGATTACAGCCGTTATACCATTTGAAAGACTAAGTACAGTTCTGAGTCAGAACTGTACCTAATCCTTGTCCTGCTGAATTGCTTCAATTGTATTTATTGTCATTCGAAGCTGGAATTGCTAACGCAATTTCCAGCTTCAAATGACGAAAAATATTACTATTTATAAAAAAATACATGTCTAAAATTAAATTATTGGATCAACTAAGCATCTACTAAAAACTATTTTATCAAATTAAGTGATATTTTTATTGATCTAAAACATCCTTAACCCCGTATATATCCGGGCATAGGGTTAATCCTTGTAATCATTTTAAATAAATAAAAATATTTGTGGCAATAGACCCATATAATAGGTATTCAAATGAAACGGAAAGAGCTAACTAAGACATTTATCATTTTAAATTGAAAAACCGCATTTGGTCTGTACGGTTTATGCAAAGAAAAATAGAATGATTTACAAATCTAAAACTGTGGTTTTATTCAAGATCATAATTAACGGCTTGAACCTGGGTCATACAAGAAAATGTTTCCACGCCTAAGGTGTTCTACAAAAATTGTCAAAGGTTAAATTCTAGCATCCGCAGATCAGAGATAGTATCATATGGTGATACATTATATAATAATTTTAATTATGCCATAAGAGTCGAGCTAAAGTTGTTTCACCTATGGGCCAAATTCCATTTCGTTGGCCCACAGGTGAAACAAAGTTAGCCCATCGTTTTGCCAGCCTGCATGCATCTAACCCGGATACAATTCACATTATTTACATTGGTAATACGCTGACCCAAGCTAAAGTAGGCCCCTATCTAATCAATACTAATTTATATGAATATAACAACATCACATTATAACATAAATTTGCAATTAAATGACAGGGCTACGTGCTGCCATGGTCAAAATGACGTAATTGCTTACTTCAAAACTCAAAACGAGAAGCTATTTATGACGTTGTGTATGCTTGTGGCTAGCTTTTGCAGTATTGAATGTCTTATTTTTCTAATGTGGCAACAATTACTGCATGCATGGTCACCATAAATAATTTTGAGTAAAACCAGTTGATAACATAGCGACATTTATCTTCCGAAGCTTCGGCTACAAGTCTTCCGGAGTAATGGAACCGAGTTCACAAAAATATTATGTCCACCGTTATTCAGCAAGAATATAGCACAACTCACCACATCAAGCTGCAGCATGGATCATTTTAGTGTTGAGATTAGTCCCTCTCGCCTTTGATTTTTACCTTTATTTCTCTCTTTTGTTTGTGATTCTATAGTGACGTATATATAGGCATCGGTACAGTACAATACTGCCGTGCACGGAAAAGGACAGTATCTGCTTCTTTTACAAGTAAGCAGATACTGCATTTTGCAGAGCAGTGTAGTGGGTCACAGTCAGGGGCCAGAGTAGAGTGGAGTACCCGGTTTAAAAAGATAAGGTGATAACCTCACAGGAAATAAAATATTGTGGGGGAGCATATATTTTACATCGGTTATATTTTTTATGCTAAAAAAAACTCACAATAACAATATAACGTTTTTCTTTTTTAATATTGATTGTCAATGGAACATTATTTAATAATGCTTACAGAATGCATTTCGATTTTTATAAAGTCTACACACGCTACAAGAAAACTCTGGTTAGACTAACAAAACAATTAGAAATAGCAATGTAGCGTGTTTTTATTAACATATCATACATTCTAAAGACGAAATACTCAATGAAACATTACGCCTTAATAATATGCTTACACCACCTGCATTTCAAGATATAACCCAGCTAACACGAGGCATTGATCCAATGTTGTTGTAATGTTGGGCCGACGTCGAAGACGGCGGGCCGACATTAAAACAACAATGGGTCAATGCCTCGTGTTTGCTGGGAAGTCATCGCACACAATTAGGCGTGATCATTACACGGCCGCCCAGTATTGTGATAATAAAATCACAAATACTGCCGTGCAAAGCCAAAAGATAGTATATCCTTATCTTACAAGTAAGCAGATACTGCATTTTGCCTTCGCAGGGCAGCATATACTATTTAAACACTGCGCCACATCGAGTAGCAGCACATCTGTTCACTCGAGTATAGATAGCGGTAAATTTAAAAATCATTATCGTAAACAGACGGCTCCGCCGTGCAAAGGCAAACAACAGTAACTGCTCACTTTTCAAGAAGCAGTTACTGCTGTTTGCCTTTAAACGTCTGAGCTGACCTCATGCGTAAAAAAATATTCGTACATTCCATTTATAGCCGGCCGCATATTGCACGGAACACAAAAGGCTTCGAACGCAACACGTGGAAGACACTATGTGCTAATGCACCATGACCTGCACTCCGCTGCTTTCTTCACCAGTGGTTTTCTTCTCACTCGTGTGAACTTTTCTGTCTAAAATAGCACTGGTGGATTGGCGGATACTCCGATCATAAAATTTGCCTATAACTATTTAAAAATATATATCGTTGACATGTACACATTTTGTATGCGCTTATCTACATCTTAACTTGTATTTCTAGTTGCATTTGTTTTACTTAGAATCTGGTCGTATATTCTTTACTTTATGCAGTTCCTGCTGAAAAATAACTTATTTTTTATTAATTAACCACGAGACAGTCACGACTGCCTCATTAAATGTTTATAAAATTATAAATTTTATGATTAAAAATGCACTCGTTGTGAGAATTTAATGGGATAGATAATTAGAGTAACTAATATAACTACGTGTATTTAATAATAGTAATACGTATTCATGAATTAGCACACGGGTCATTAATTACATTGACATACAAATTACTTGAAGTGTTATTAATCAAATACAAAAATGTGCTGGTATCATTTGTACTAAGGTACACATTCTAGACAAGAAAATATTTTATATTTAAATTTGAAATAGAATAAAGTACAAGTATAATCCTCTTACTTAAAAATGTTTTATTTTATTTCAAAGCAGACGATTTCTGGCCTCAATATTATCAAGTGATATGGCACTTTGTATTATATTTATTCAGACTTGAAACCTGAAACTGTTGAATAGTCTGCAACAATTAGTGTGTCAAAATGATCTTGAAAGGAGGTGTGAACAATTTGCACAGCGTGTGTGTAGCACACTCTAAATATAGGCAACTATGTTCGAATTATCTCCCATATCTTGTAACAATGAACCAAGCCCTCTTCTTCAGACAAAACCGCTTGGCTTCCTGTCAATTCTTCTTTCTTCTGAAAAAATATAGCAGGTTCCAGGTGTCGCGTGTGCTAGTTAATGTGTCTTTTGAATAACACCCTGTGTCAAGGATCTATAAAATCTATCCCATTATTGTATTCTACCGTACATCTTTCTGTGTCTGCTTTCCAGGCCCGCACATTAACCCTTTAACCGTGAAGTTATTCATTTGGAATTTTCACCCACTTGAAGTTGTGTCTCGCTGACGCGATCCACAACTTCAAGTGGGTGAAAATTATTTACAATTTGTCGACTCCTTTGCCGATGGAAGACAAGCTCTACCTCTAGCATGTTTAAAAGTGTAATATTTAGAGTGCCCAAAAATGATTAAAACGATAATAATCATGGGCTAATTTCTGATCCTGTGCTATAATCTGAGAAATATTACGGTTGTGTGACCCCTGTCGACTATAGTGTTATTTTTTATGATTTTATCCGCACATATATGACCAGTTTATAGATGTATGTAGGCATGTTGTATTTGCTTCCATAATGAATATATTGAGGTACATAATTATACAGTAATATTTAAACAATAATCAATTAAAAGTACATCTGGAGTGTGCCGTATTAAACTGACGTCCTATTTAGTGAAAAGGTGACACAGAAGATAACAAAACGATATACATTAAACTGGTGACATTCGTCTATCTGCATTTTAAGTGAAAATATGTCTCAATAATGTAAAGTTTATATAAGATATGACTTATTTCTTTTACAAATCTGAGAAATTAAAACAAATTGAACAGCTAACTCAGAACTTGGGGATTCAGTATTGTCAGTATTGTATCATATGATTTTAATATACATGTAGTTTTAGCGGAAAGTGAGATATTAAGTTAATTTTGTTATGGAAGGTCATATGATGCATAGCAATACCATTGCATAGCAGAATAAAGACGGTATAGACCATATATAATAGTATATACCTTCTATCTCAGGTATACATGATACAGCCAATAACTTTTCTAAGAAAGTGGGGAGAGTCAGCACTACTTCTAATAAAATTGGCAGTAATCATGGCAATCTTAGGCCTTGATCTCGACCGAACCTAATACTGAGTGTGGTTCTTAAAAGTACCCCAAAACCAGTGAGCGACATGTCCTCGTATACCCATAACAATGACTAGAACTGGAAAGATCAGATCATGTCTCACACATGGGTCATCATTGTGACACTGTGTTACTCTTGTCATAGGAATCAATGTCTGAGGCCTCAGGTCACTCTTACGCACTGTTGACTTAGTCTGAATCGCATCAAGTGTATAAAGCCACGGGGATAAACACCATCAATTGATTTGAACGTTATAGCTGACGCCCTGATTTTTAACAAGCACGTGGCATCTCAGACACTGAATTCTTCCCAGTCATGTTGTGAGGCGGCATGTGTCTTGATATGAGAATTGATATGGAGTGGCAATAATTGTTGTTAATTTTTTTTACTTGCATGCTGTCACTACTGCTCACGGGAAAGTTTTCTCAGGATCTGTCTAAATCTTAATGCCACTCATCTATGTTTCACAGCACAGCTCATCTTCAATTTTATCTCAGAAGATAACAGGTATATTCGACGTCGTGGGAGTTATGTATAGGCTCATCGTAGTGTTTAAACCCTTTAACCTCCAAGTTATTCAATTGGAATTTTCACCCACTTGAAGATGTGTCTCGCTGACGCGATCCACAACTTCAAGGGAGGGAAAATTATTCATAGTTGTTCTGTTTATTGATGATAATGAGGTTTCGCGCCCAGAGGGTTAACCATTAAAGCGCTGAATTGTTTTGTATAAACCATGAAAATCGAAATTAATGGGTTTTTTTTAAATTTAAAATCATCATAAATGACTTAATTAGCTCTTTCTGATTCATTTGAATACCTATGTTACGGGTCTACGGCTATTAGAAATATTGTTACACTTACAGTGCGGGGGTCGACTTTAGTCGTCAGAATCTGACGTCTAAAGACGTCATATTCTGACGACTAAAATCTATCAGACGTCAGATTCTGACGACTAAAGTCGATCCCCGCACTGCAAGTGTTAAGATCGATGTCCGAAGTCTGAGATTGAGCTCAGTCTTGAATGTTCGATAACGCGATAAGCGGGAGACGTTCGCCATGTGATGTTCAACGTTAAATCGTCGACACCTTATGTTTTTTAGCGAATGAGTATAAATTACTGTGTGTGCTGTTATATATTTTATACTTTTCCGTATCTATTTCTGATATTTTATAGTTTATCTTATATACAAGTGATCACATCACAACAATAACGCTTTTTATATATACATATTTTAGCTGGCTTGGCAGCTAAGTACAGTGTTTTATATGTAACTATCACAATCATATTTACTATGTGTGTATATAAATGTATATTTCTACTGTACATGAAGCTAAATAAATAAATAAAATAAATAAATGACCTTTTCGTTCTCATAAGTCACAAAAATAAACGTGTAATAAATAATGTCCATCCAAACCACAGACTAGAAAAAACTATATTATAAATCAGGCGATATTGATTATTGACTGAGTTTGGAGGAGCGAGGGATATTAGTGGATTTAACTGTACCATCATGAGACTTTTTGAGTACCTGGAGGGGGGGGGGGCGGAAATCCCACTCATTTTTAGCCTGGGATGTTTTTTGAGATATGCTTTTTGACCCGCGGCAGACGCTATTGTTCGGTTCACTTGGAAAATAGATAACAGAATACATCTCTACCCAAAGATCATTTTGGTCAGATATCAAGGCAATCGGTTTAAAAGTCAATGAGAAATAGATCAGCAGAAATGGCTGTGGAATTATAATAATAAATAAGTACAGATACGTTTGGAAAAAAATTTTTTTACGTAGTAGAAGGTCTAAACTACTTACGCCTATATAAGTTTGATCTACAACGATGCCAGAAATCCACGGCAGCGATCGACATATATATACATGTATATCAAAATATATATGTTGCCTTATGTATTTTTTGCTGTAGCAAAATTACATTTGCTGAAATATAATGAAATTTATTGCGCTACATTATTTATCACCTGTGCGATTTTTAACTGAAAGTGAGAAAAAGTCAAAGAATTAATATGGGAAAGACCAACAGAAAATATTTGCACAACCGACATGTGTGGTTATTCACATGGGGGGGGGGGGGGGGGCAGCTAAGAAATAAAAAATAATTAGTAACAAAACGTGTAAAAAACGTTTCAGGATATTGTATATAACTCTACGTGAAACTCAATTTCACTATTCGTAATAATGAAAACGTATCTCTTTTAAAACACGTCAGTGACCCACGCTGGTTGTAAAGGGTAGAGACTGGCGTGGTCCTAAAGGGTCGATCAATGATCTTGAATGGTTGTGTTGACTTATTAAGTGATATGTGTGCACCTGATAATATAAGATATCGACATCACCTCAAAGACAGATGGCGGGTAATCTCAAAGTCTCTGACCTAGATCTTAGGTATGTGATTGGTCGAGATGGCCATATCGACCAATCAGCCTGGTCACTGCTTGAGATTGAGCAAACAAATCAAAACTAGTGTATGTATACCCAGGGGGGAGGTGGAGAACCTGGTACCATGTTCCTTTGTTGTTTTAAGGCTGGGTCATCGTGCTGTGACGTTGACTAAACGTCACAAGAACGTCGTGTGCCAGTGGGATAAGGTTAATGTACTGAGGAAGACGTTTTATTATATATATAATCGAATCCACACACTTCTCCAGTGCTCTCGAATTCAGTACTTAATTGCTTGAGGGGAATTTGTACCGGGTGGCGAATAACCGTACCGTAGGTGGATATTCTTAGTCGCGGGAAAGAAAAATATTATTTTTCCTTGGGAGACTTAAAAAAAATAATACTTAGCATAATATAGTAGTCCTATTTAAAATAAATAAAATAAAATACATAATACGGCGCCCTCCCACTTCAGAGCATCTCGTAATAAAGCTTGACCCGTGTCGTATAATAATCATTATAATTTTATGGAGTGTACATTAACAACTGAATTAAAGTAACAGTAAACATTTTTACATAGGCCTACAGCTATGTGTCTTAATGCAGATTACTGTGGAAAATAACTGTGAAAAATGATACAGAATACAGTGAGCATGCCTTTCGGAGCCTATATTATAGGCTCTGAAAGGAATGCTCACTGTATTCTGGTACCAATGGCTGAACAATCGTTACCCCCACCTGGAGATCGCTCGTGCATCGCCATCATCAAGTCACGCAATTCCCAGCTTCAGTAAAGTAGATGTCCAAATAATAATAGTGTGCTGGTATTTCTGCCACTCGCCTATAAGTTAGTGTTATACCCGCAGCTGTGATGGATGGTAGATAGGATTGTCTCAATCCGAGGGAACGATGCAAACTTATTTATATTGTGTGAAATACATACGGCCATGGCAGCTAAAGGGTTCATAATAGATAACTGATAATAATAGAATGAATGAATGAATGAATGAATGAATGAATGAATGAATGAATGAATGAATGAATGAATGAATGAATGAATGAATGAATGATAAATGAATGAATGAATGAATGAATGAATGAATGAATGAATGAATGAATGAATGAATGAATGAATGAATGAATGAATCATGTAGACTAGATGATGACCGATGATTCAGTCGGTCCGGTTGTGATCCAAAAAAGGTACTGGGTTCGAATCCCAGCCGGGTCGGATGTTTGTCATCAAGGTTGTGGACATAGGCCTTCAGTGCTCCGAACTATTCAAAGGCATAGAACAGGTTGGAACACTGCTGTCTATGATACAATGTGTACTGTATAGTACCCCTGAAACATTCCCGACTTCGGGCTTCCTTCTGTCGCGATATTGCCGTGATTGTGCAGAAAGCAACGTAAAGCAATATTCAATTACTGGCCGAATCCGACACCTCTGATCATTAAAAAAGCTCCATCACGAACAACATCACACGCGACGAAATCTATGTTTGCTGTGGAGTCTCTTTTATTGGAGTCACACCTTGGCGACAAGTGCCTGCAAATAACAATCGACCAGGCGAATGTCAACTGATTCCCCTTCAGAAGAAGGTGCGCTGGAGATAAAGTATCGCGGCACCTGAGCGTGGCGCACGGAACTCCCGTCTTTGTGCGACACCTAGCGAGGTCGTTGGCACCACTCTGTTGACGTCATTGTGCAGTTTTTGGGGGAGAAGGGGCATCCCTGGTGATTTACTACCTCTCAAGCGTCTTGGTTTGTGACTGTGTGTGTGCTAGAGTTTGTATATTGTTTTCTTTAGCGATTTGTGACACGGCGTGAAAGAAAACTGGTTATTCATCTCTCAATTATTCCATGAAAGGTGTCACAGACTATGTGGGAAAAAACAATTTCTCAGTCTCTACATTTCGCGTGTTTTTAGTTGTATGGTAACGTGCTTGGTCTCAGACCGACACAAAGTCCGAGTACAAGTGATGTATTACGCTGGTATTGTCTTTTTCTATCGATTCATTTTCATCAGAAGGCTCACCTGGTCCAGTTTAGCATATCGACACACAACTCATCAACTGGTTAGAAAGGATCTAAAGCCAGCTTAAACAAATTATCCCAGTTTTCTATTCGTTCCAAAGAAGCCCACATTCAATATTGTTTGACATATAATTCATCAGTACATAGTAGTTTCTTATTTTTCAAAGAATACCTATGTAGATAATATTAGGCCTACGTATTGAATTTGTGTTGTTTTTTTTACTTTGCATGGGACCAAGGACATAGTGCCGACGTCATGTTTAGCAGTTGTCGCTATGTTAAGCAGGGCCTCATTATCTATGTGTTGAACAATTATCTTTGTAAAAATGAGAAATGCTATGTTAACACTTTCAGTGCAGCGACCGACTTTAGACGTCAGAATCTGACATCCATAGACGTTAAATTCTGACGTGTAAGGTCGATCGCCTCTCTGAAAGAGTAAAATATTTATACTGGCACTAGACCCATAACGTAGGTATTCAAATGAAGCGGAAAGAACTAAGACATTTATGATAATTTTAATTGGTTAATATAAACAATATTTCAGTGTTTCAAGGATTAATATGCATATACTTTCCTGCCAAGGCAAAGGGAAGTAAGCCTAACTGATCTCTAGAAAAGAGAGTAATTACTTCTACATGTATTTGTACCGGTCTATGTAGCGTTACTTCTAAACGTAGCTTATACTGTGTTATAAATCAATTTCAGTTAATGGTCACCAGCTGAGGTAGCATATTATGTGAGGACCCTTTGCTTTATGTCAGATAATTGAGTCTGCTGTGCTATTCTGAAAACGACATACTTTATTGTCAGTGTACCAGCCTGTGTTGTATGCCCTCATAATTATAATAGTGTGGCGATGAAGGTAATGTTATTCCCAATGATACGTATTTTCCAGGACAGTGACCTAAATTACAATGCAATGGCAAGCAGAAATAACTACTAAAATGGACAGTAAGCAGTTACTGCTGGTTTGTCTTTGCAAGGCAGTGTATATTTCCCACAGTCTTGTAGGATCACAATATTATTGCTACACGATTGGTTGATGTCTTTCTCTTTTGAAGCTTATAAAATCCTGACAAATACCACATTTGAACGCCTTTATGCACAACTGAGCCAACCCCAAAAAAAAACGTTTTGAGATAAATGCAGTTAAAGTTTAGGGTGTTCTGTAAATTCGTGAAATAAAATTCAGGAAGCGTCCAGCTGCAACATCAACCGTTGCCGGGTCCCCAATAAAGCGGCCGTACTGCCATCTGCCGGTATCTTCAGATGTCAACCTAGCAGCCCAAAACGTGCTCTGGTCTAGCAGGAGTTGGCCGTTGTGAGGGTTAACCCAATAAGATTAAATAATACTTCCGTTACCGATCACACTGCCTTCCCAAAAAGGGTAGGTAACCGATTTTTTATGCTATTACGGGGGGGGGGGGGGATCCCGGTTACATGGCCCTCCAAGATAGGGTACGTCAAGAAACATTAATTAAAGTCAACAATGGCCTCTAAGTCAAAGGTTAAAAATTAGGTCAAAGGTCATAACCCCTAAAAAACACATCTACACCTCCTAAGGGATGTGTGTGTGCAATATAAAAACAATCCAGCAAACGCTTTCCGAGATATCGTCCGTAAACTGAACTAATTATCCGCCATCAATTAAAGTCGATGATCACCTTAAAATTGAAGGTCATAAATTAGGTCAAATGTCATAACCCCCAAAAGGCACATATACACCCCCTAGGGCATGTGTGTGTGCAATATGAAAACAATCCAGCAAATACTGTCCGGGATATTGTCTGGAAACTGAATTTATCATCGTCCATCAAAGGTAAAAAATTAGGTCAAAGGTCATAACCTTTAAAAGGCACATCTACACCCCCTAAGGGGTGTGTGTATGCAATGAAAAAACAATCCGGCTAACGCTTTCCGAGATATCGTCCGGAAACGAAAACGGCCGCACGGCAGACATGGTGATGACATTAACCCCGGCCCCTACTTCATGGGCGAGGGATAAAAACTGTCAAATTACCCCAAAGGGGCTGTTCACATAAAAATACACGATAAAAACAAATTGGGATAGGACGGTCTAGGGGAAGGGAGAGGGTTGAAATAGGGTCGGTACTGTAAACGGAAAGAAAAATATTTTAATTTTAATTAATATCTTATATTGAATGATGCCGCTTCCTTGTAAAAGAATATCAGTACTTTTACTCACAATTATTATTATAATTAATTTAGAATGTATTCAAATGTTATTGCAGAAATAAATGCGAGAAAATTATTTGAACACTGTTACTGCCCTAATGTAGCATTACTTAGAGCAGAAGTTTGAACATGATAACTTGATGCATTGTTTTAATAGTATATCACGATGAAAAGTTTATGTCAAGCTTTGTATGGCATGCAACCTCACATTTTCTGAAATCGTAATCATGTTGACAGCCGTTTAGATATATTATAAAATATCAGTTTACTTATTTATCTATATTTATGTATTTATTATCTCGGAGCATGACAGTATTTTAGCGCAGATGTCTGAAACGATCGTAAATATATAATTATTTATTTGCACTTTATTTTTCAATTCTTCAAGAAGTTGTATAAAATTGCTCAAATTCAGATAGCAGGTTTTTGTTACGTTGTTGTTACAATAATATTAATGATACGTCGCCACTTAAAGCCTTTCCGTCACTCTTTAGCGCCTCTCCATCGTCATTTACGCATCTCTGTTTCCCTTGACGCCTTCTCCTCGCCCTTAAATGCATATCATGCATCACCCTTTAACTCTTCCTCATCGACTTTAATGCTTTACCATCACCATTTAACGCTATAAGATCGCCTTTAAGCGCCTCCTCGTCGCATTTACCGCCTTCCATTGTCATTTAACGCCTCTCTATCGCCTTTTAATGCGTCTCCATCGACCTTTAACTTTTTTTCTTCGCCTTTCAACTCCTTTCCATCGGCCTTCGACCTTTCTCCGTCGCCATTTAACGCTTCTTCGTCACCCTTTATTGACATCCTGTCGTTTTTAACGCCTTCTCCTCGCCCTTAAACACCTATCCATCTCCTTTTAACGCCTCACCATCGCCCGTTACCATTATTTAGCGCTTCTTCGTCACCTTCTAACGCTGTCCCATAGTCCTTTAATGTCCCCCCGCCACCTTTTAGCGAGTCCCGTCGCACACTAACTCCTATTCACCACCCCTTAGCGCCTCCTAGTTGCCCTCTAAGGCCTCCTCATTGCCCTTCAATGCCTCCTCATTTCCTTTCACGCCTCCTCATTGTCCTTCAACGCCTCCTCATTGCCATTTCACCCATTCCCGTCGCCCTTTAAGCAAATAGCCTATACGATGCATATACTCTCTTTGCTTTAGGGCCACTGGGTCGCCTTTTAGTGTATCTATCTTCGCCGCCCTTCAACGCATCCCATTGTCCTTTAAAGCGTTCCTGTCGCCTTTTAACGCCTCTCCATTGACTTGTATCACTTTCCTGCCACTTTTTAACGCCTCTCCACCACCCTTTAATGACGTCTCGTCGCCTGATCATTTTACTTTGATGATGTTTATTCATTAAAACCCTACTAGAATTATATTACCCAGTCAAAATCACACCAAAACAATGTATTATACGTGCTCAAATTTGTAGTATATATGGTAAAATCATATTTGACCTTGAAATTGACCTTTTGACCTAGAGGATGATCTAAAATCACCAAAATAGTACCACATGTTCCTAGCTTTATTTGTTAAAACTTATATTTTCTCTTGCTTGACCTTGAAATTGACCGTTTGACCTTGAAGATGACCTTGAATAATAAAAATAGTTTTCGAAATGGATTGTCCAGTCAAAATCATATAGAAATAAGGTATTACACTTGCTCCTAGCTTTATATCTTGAAAAAAAAACATATTTGACCTTGAGATTGACATTTGACCTTGAATCTACAAAAATGCTTAAACTTTTCAAGCCGGCACTCATCGGATTTGAATTAAGCACAAAAACATCTATAAGAAACATCCAAAAAGCATTATATATGTCATAAAACAAGGTTGGATCATCTCTAGCTCGGACTACTTATTTAGCTGTATAAAAGCGTTTGCATTTGGGGGGCAACATTGTGTCTCTTGCAGGTGCGAGCTGCAGTCAAAATGTGGGTTGGTTCAGTTGTGCATAAAGATAAATGATGGAAATGTGGGTTGGTCCATTTGTGCATAAATCAAACTCCAGATTCCCCATATGTGGGTTGGTCCGAAGTCATCTGGTAGCGACTTGAAAATAACTTGGGATACTAAATATATTTTTTTTATAAGCTATGGTCACTGTCCACAGTTTGGTGAGCTTAACTCATTTTTGGGGGTGATGTGGGTTGGTTCAGTTGTGCATAAAGGCGTCCACTTATTCGCCACAAGAGATGTTTAAGAAATTAAATCATTTTCCAATGGAAATAAGAAAAAGTTATAGGATAGGATCAATCATAAGATCCCTAACCCTTTAACAGTTGTCTAATTTATCTAAGTTATCTAATTTATATTCTTACCCACTTGAAGCTGTGTACCTACCGCAACCCACAACGTCACGTGGTTGAAAACTACTCATATTTGTTTCATTTGAGACAAAACAATATGATGTTTAAACACTCATTTCATTTCCAATAACAGCGATTTATTCAGCTAATAAAATGGACTAAAAACGACTATAGTCGTGATTAGCGGCGACAAGGTTAACTTTTTAAGACCTCACGATTCATTAAAGCATCATTTGACATCCCTGAATATAGAATTAATTTTCCTACAACCAAGGGTTTTAGAACTAAAATTTCCATGAAACTGGTTTACCGATTCATGGCAATTTTGTTCAATTTTTAAACCACATCAAGTCATCTTCATCCACTATAAGTCGAGAATTGCGACAGCAATTCGCGGCTTGTAGTGGATGAAGATGACAATGGTAAATTCAGGCTCGAAAGGGTTAAAGGGATGGGCCCCAGTACCTGTTTTTTTAACAACCTCGACTTTGGTGGTGGAAGGTATCTTCCACATCCACTCGTAAAACACAATATTGTGGGGAGCCTCCGTGACCGAGAGGTAGCGTGTTCGGTCTCAGACCTCCGGGGTTTGAATTTCGAATCCTGTGTCTGGAGGGCGGTGTAGTATCTCACTCATCTCACCATCGTCAAGAGGTTCTCTTGGACCAATTTAGCCTGTATATGCACAAAAGTGGCCTAAGCTCGATTTATTTAATTTTGGTGGTGAAAGTGCTTAAAGCATCGCTCGCAGTGAAATGCTTAGAGCAAATACCACACCAGACCTTTCTGTAGTTACTGATTTTTAAATAAGGAACGTTCATTCGTAATTTAAATGAAATTTATTTTTTAATTGTTTACGTGAGTTGTCCGCCATAGCTTTAATTGGTAATCCCATTGTTCCAGTAATTGCTGCGTAGTGACGTGTGAGGCAATGAAAGGCCAGAGGCTGTTGACAGCTGTCCATGCAGTTTCCACAATAAATGTATGATTGAAATGACATATTTATGACTGCAAATATATTTTCTCGCTACGTTTATATTCATTATAAAATCAGAACAACCGTCAACAATTAAAATATAATTTAAAGCAGTTTTGAGCGGACCATATTGGGCTTCAGCTTCAAATCTTCGTCTATTTGTAATCCTTGGTAGGTCATCTTTGAACTATAAAAGGTGATTTGATCAGCAAGCTAGCAGCAGGTGCATACTCAGGAAAATTAGACCTAGAGTGTTTCCTTGAATAGGGAAATTGGTGTCACCTGGTGGTGTCTTTGAGACGCTTGGAGAGAATAATGACGAGAATTGGGTGAGAGCTCCCCCTGGACCCCTGGAGGTCACGGTCAAAACCCCGAGACAGCGGGGGCAACTATCTCGGCAAACAAGATCAGTTGAACCAATGTTGTTTTAATGTCGTAGACGGTGGATCAATATTAACAAAACATTGTTTCAAATTATCGTGTTCCCTGGGATTCTAGTGTAGCAGAGTAGCAGAGATAGGTTACTTGAAAATATGTATTTAATTGTTTCGTTTTGGTAAGTCTGGGGGGGGGGGGGGGCTAGCAGAAAATTTTATATGTTTGAAATATTTTGAAAACAGCTTATTTGTTTGTAAATGTTGAGGGAAGGGCATTGAGAATTTCACTTTTTAAAAATGTAGTTGTTCGTTTGTGGTTATAATCACGGACACTTTTTTACAATTGTTACCCTTTCAGAGCTAAAGTTTTATATATATATATATAACCTAAGAGACCAAAATGTTTTTTGTCAATTTGAAATCATCATAAATGTCTTAGTTAGCTCTTTCCGCTTCATTTAATTTCCTATGTTATGGGTCTACTGCCAGTATAAATATTTTACTCTTAAAGTGCGGGGATCGACTGCGGACGTCATAATCTAACGTCTACAGTATCAGATTCTAACGGCAAAAATCGATCCTCGCGCTGAAAGGGTTTTGGCTGCAATCAACATAATATTTCATTGATGTGTTTGTAATATCCGTGCAAGCGTTCCTGCTGATTAATTTGGAATTATTCATTTACGAAAACAGCGATCGCTGAGGGGAGCTGTGAGCAATGCAGAACTCTGATTGATTTTTAATAATCGTCACAGTAATTACTTCTGGCTGGTATTAATCTAAAGTCCCCGTTGATTGTTTGCCAAGGCCGTCTGAATTAGTCTGCAACTGATGAGAAGCAGCTAGCATTGTACTGGTTTACCCTTTCAGTGCGGGGACCGTCTTTATACGTTAGAATCTGACGTCTACAGACGTCAGATTCTGACGTCTAAAGACGTCCCCGCACTGAAATAATTAAAATATTTCCAATAGGAAATGAAATGAGTGGGGTTTTATGCAACCTTTGTGCACATAGGTTAAACTGGGCCAGGAGAACCTCCTGAGGATGGTGAGATGAATGAGATGAGCCGAGCCCGCTACCACAGACAGACAGCAGATATTTTATTGACAGATACAAAAGTCATTACAGACTTATTTGTCATAGTAATAAGAGAGATATATATACATGTATATACAAGAATGTTAGTTTGTTAAAATCATATGACAATATACGTGGTATGATAAACAACTAAAATCATGTTAAGTGGCATTGCCATAATAAACACTGGGTATTTCGGTGATATAAATTAAAAGGCATTGCCAAGATGACATGGGGGTCTATCATTTTGTTTCCCGCACCAAAACCAGAGATAAAATAGCTACTATGTATAACACACTAATTATATATAGTAGCAAAAAAGACACTCCGGAAAGCGTAGAAACCAAAAATATATACAAGTGCATAATTATGCTACAGTAATTGGAGTATGAGATAAGACAATGGTAAACAATTATATGGTATTTTTAGAAACCAAATATAATAAAAAGCGGTACAATAAATGTGGCAATCCGCAAAACAGGTAGCTACGAGCCATGTGACCATGCAAGCACAGTCGCTATGAGCTCGTAGATTCCCTGATATTAACCTGTTAACTTAACAACTAGTAACAGTAATAATGGCGGTTAATAATTATTTGTGCAATTCACACTGAACATGGCCCTCGCACAAAAACATTACATCTTATTTTAATTCACTATATTATTTAATTCATACTATTTCAATCACGACCTAGTTAGTACCACATACCCGGAGTTACAATAGAGGAAAAACATTCCCGACCTCATAGAGAAAATCAGTTGACGTTGCAACTCTGAAATCCTCCATAAGGCCCCACCTCGTCTGATAACAAAGGCGACGGGAACGTCCCTAACCGGCCCTAAAAAGCCAAATAAAAAATCCGAGATCCACAGCCGTCCTGATATGTGGTAATACCCTAGTCAGATCATGAAGGCATGATAATATGGATTTTATAGTGACAGGTGACTTGTGATTTATTATACTCAGTGTTTTAACAATTAATTTGTTTAAGACAACCATAGATAAACTGCGCTAGTGACTTCACCACTGTTATGTCTCTAGATGTCATAATTCGTAGAAACATCTCATTTGTCGGCTGTATAGTGATAATTGCGGTTACAGAGTCAAACAAGATTTTGCGTTCATTATTCATAGCGCTACAGTGGAGAAGAAGATGTATTTCGTCGTCAATTTCTTTTAATCCACACCTTGTGCATATTTCCTGATTTACTGGCGTGATTGGATTATTGTATCGTCCTCTTTCTATATTTAGATCATGTGAGCTCGTTCGATATCTCGCCATTGATGTTATGAGATGGTTCCCCATTGTGTGTAAGATATATGGTTCAACACAGAAATATTTTTTTTACTAATGCATATGTGCGCAGTTTACTCGAACTCTAAATATCTTTCCTCCACTGCTGTGTACATAATCTAACAATTGATTCTTTAAATAAAAGCATGAGTTTATTTGTATCCCCAACATTCTGCGATTCCCAAATTTGATCAAGCCCGGCTCGTTGGAGAATAGAGCGAATACGGGAACACCAATTTGTGAAGCCAATGCCATCTAGCTCAAGAAGCATATTGTAGGCATTTCTGACTGGATGGCTCTGAGATTGTTTTAGAATTCTACACCAATATTTTACGGTTTTTTGTGTTGTCGGATGATCAGTGGAAATCGTCCCGTGTCCCCATATATTGCAGGTGTAGGTGTTTGCTTTCTAACTCCAAAAGTAGATTTAATTACCTCTCAGTCACAAGAGGCTCCCCACAATATTGAATCTTGGCGATTAAGCAGGTAAGTAACATTTTGTTCCTTTGAAACTTGAATGCCAGAGCGGGGTTAGAGCCCGTGATCTCCGACTTTCCAAGCAGGCAGCTTTAACCACTGCACCAGGTCCCCCGCGTTGTACTGGCTTAAAGAGGTCCTATATGTTACACTGTCGACCGGCCATCTGTATCGGCATAACCTACTACATCTCCCCTAACAAGCTATCTTGCCCACGAGCCCGCAGGGCGATACCTTGCTCTATCGAGCCTAGCGTCCAATTATTTTAAATAGCGAGATGCCTTGTATATTGGGTATATATACTACTACTATGATAGATATATGAAAACTCGGAATCTCACACTGATGTCATTGTGTACCGATGGCGGCCACTATATGATTACTGGCCGCCATGAGGGAGTTCGGTACACCGGTACACCATGTCGCTTGTACTAGCCGATTTTAGCTGATGCTATATTTTTACTTTTTTTGCGACTTGAAATAAAACTTCTCTTATCTTATCTTCCAAAATGTGAGATTCCCAATTTGTCTATAATTATAATACATCTAAGAACGGAAACAGATAACTGTGCTGAGAGCTGAACAAGAGGTCAGTTCTTCGTGACCCTTAAATCAATCTGAAACATCCAATGATGTTTGAATCTTGGACACACCCTCAAAATGGCCACACAAACAGACATAGTACTCGATACGGCCAGGCTCCTGCGGTAGCACTCGCGTGAGACTGCCAAGGGGAAGATGAACCTATTATTGATGACGCACCTCAAGCCTTCTACCACCACTCTATGCTGAAAAACGCTGATTTGATTTTATCAAATATTAAATTTGTACCGCGAGTCTATGAGCAAAGATAAAAACAGAATTTAAATTTTCGCTCGCTTGAAGTTGTGTCTCGCTACCGCGAGCCACAACTTCAAGTGGGTGAAAATTACTCATATTTGTTTAATTTCATACCAAACATTTGAAATAATGTTTAAACACTCATTTTATTCCTAATAACAATGATTTGATCGGCTAATAAAACGAATTAAAAATGACTTTGGTGGTGAAAGGGTTAAGCGCCTTACGGAGACACAGGATTTAAACACGTGACACTTTTACCTGTGTGATATACCCAGTAAACAAAAAAAACATTTATATAACATTTATACATTTTGGACCAACGTCGAAGCAGTTGGGCCGACATTGTATAAATGTTATATAAATGTTTTGTGTTTACTGGGTAGGGGTCGGATTATCAAGTATGATCGAATCTGCCAGCAGGTAGGCTGTCTGCGATGTGATAATGACGGAGATTTGAGCTATGATCTGCCATTCATGGCACTGTGATATGATAATGTCCGTTCTTGGGAGAGAGAAATCAAGGCTAATGTCCGGGCATTGATATACCAAAGATAATTTCGCCTTAGAAATGGATCCAAATGACATCAATATCCTCTTATAGAGAGCCTATCCCGTGATACTTTGCTGCATTGCTTTCATCATCACCTAATCACTGCTTCTCAAGGGCTGTCAAGGTCATTGATAAATCACATGACAGTCACTGGCCAATGGCGTGATCCACACAGTCACGTGCTACACTCTGCCATGCATAGCCAAAAGGCAGTAACTGCTTATATTTGAAGGAAGCAGTTACTTTGCACATCAATGGCGTGTGTCATTATAAGCTGTCACGAAGCCACTGAGCAGTGTTCACAAGGTCTTCTGCCTTATCCCAACCCAAGGCATTTTCATAGCGAAAATATTTATAAGGCAAGCATTATGATCAGTCGCTGTAACTTGGCTGACGATACTTAACCCTTTAACCGCCAAATTATTCAATGTGAAAATTCACCCACTTAAAGCTGTCTCTCGCTGACGCGATCCACAACTTCAAGTGAGTGAAAATTATTCAGATTTGATAATATGGATGTCAACTCTTTTCAAATCTTGCTGGTTGATGTCACATTTTATATTTAACATATTTAAAATGTGCTACTTAATGTGCTAATAAAAAATGAAAACCCGATTATATGCGGCACCAGCGGTTAAAGGGTTTAACTCCTGTCCAGCAGGGGACGAATCTCTACGAATCGCCTTCCCGAATCAATTTTGGAAATTCGGTGAATTTCATTCGTACCGTGTGTAGCGGTTTGAAGAGTACGTAACGGTACGGCAGGGTTCGGGACATTTTCTAACAGTTTCTTAATTTTTTTCCGAACCCCCCGAATCACTCCATTCGGCTTGACATACGTACGGTGCGTATCTCAATTGGGATTGTACGGATGACATACGTATTAGTGCGTAGCTGTTCGTTGGGTTTGGATCAGTAGAAGACTAAGCATGGGTCCCAATGTATGTATGACTTCCGACATCCTAACGAATCACGTTTACGCATGAGCCGGACCAGCCGAATTGCAATCGAAACATATGCACCGGAACATAACGTAGGCTAATTATACTGACTCAATTCGTATACTGAGAATTCCTAATCAGCCGTGCAGCTTGTATGACATACGAATCTTTAAATACCATCCCAAACATACAAGTATAGCTCATGTTTGGCTCGGCTACAACCATTATTGTTTCTGGTCAACCTGTAGACAATTTTTCTTTGTAATCAGAAAAGGGTGAGGAATGGCTGATTCGACGACTTTTATATCCGAATGGCAATTTTTCGGATTGTTCAGGGTCCCTAGCAGTAGCCTACGTTTTGTATGGGTGGTGGATGGTACGTAATGTAGTTCATATGATACGTAATGGATTCGTATCGAACGTATCGCCATTCGACTGACACGGCTCGTGTTCGGTTTCTACGGTTACTTTGCTCGTAGCGTGCGTATCGCAATGAATATTGTATGGTTCATTCAGGCAACTGTGTACGGCTGGTACGTAAACCCCCGGGACGTAAGAATGATGACATGCGAGCCGTGGAGGCGGTCACTCTGATTCTAACGTATCAGCGAAAGCCGCAGTCTAAGATTCGAACCAGATATAGACAACGTTCCACACGAAATTTAATGTTTACCATTACCATGATTACCATTACAAATTTGCCAAGTATGTCCCATGGGTATCACAACGTGTAATGGGCCAATCTGGTTCGAACGTATCAATGAAAGCCGCCGTCCCAGATTCGAACCAGACCTAATGTTTAGTGATTACCATTACGATTATGTTTTAGAAAAATGTTGTTTTACATAATAACTGTTTGAAATTAGTTAGACTTTTAGAGTTTCGAATATGAGGTGGTATCTTATTCCATATTTGTGTATCAAGATGCATAAAACTTTTACTGTGGCTATGTGACACATGAATGTTATGGTTACTGGCGGACCTTGTCTTATATTTGTGTACTTGCCTATTTTAATTGAAACATTTCATTCATACCTTGATTACACATACCGTTTAAACATTTGTGCATTTGCACAGCTCGATGATAGCTAATTCTCTCTGATCTGTTAAACAATGTCGCTTAGGGACCGAAGCTTACAACACATCAAAAATATAACATGCTTTCAATAAAATACTAAAACGGAGTATTTCAGCAGCCAAAAAAGTATACCATGATAACTATGATAATCAATATAAGTATAACACTTAAAAACAAATAGGGAACTATGAAAGCTATATTCAGCAAAAATAAAAATATGAACGTTTCTCCGGAAAATTCATATATAACTGGCGACCTAATTACAGATGTTCAGAAAAGGCCAGCAGCTCATTTTAACACTTATTTCACAATTAATGGTCATAATTATACCCTCTGAACAAATTACTAGAAACTATAACTCAAATACCTCATACGCTGTTTATACACATGCGGCATAGTTACTCATTTTTAGAAAGTCCGGCCAAACCATGCTCTAAAACCTCAAATGATGCTTTCTGGAGCATATTTCAGCCCCAAATATGGCCGTTTTTTGTTTTGGGGATTCTGAACGAGGGGGGAGCGCGCGCCAGGGACCCCTCCCCAACGGGACCAATGGATAACGAGCAAATCGAGACAGGATAAACGGCATGTTTGACATCGACCTCGCCTAAAGGCACTTACAGTGGGTATAAATAACTCAGTTCAGATAATTAGATAAGTGAATCAGGGGGGGGGGGTGTATTTCAGAAGGCTGATTTGAACCGGTCGTTACGTTAATATCCCTTCTGTTATGTGCTACAGAAAGCTTTCACGCATTGAACATTAGTTTTCGTTCAGTTATTCGATCCTGTTTTAGTTTCACACCTGACTGTCTATTTTTACTACTGTTTGTTTTTAAACTTCGCATTATGCATTTCATAGAGCTTTATGTCTTTTCTCTTTTTGTTTTCCTATAAAAAGTAGGTAGCTGAAAGCTGACGTAACTTAGCCCTGTGACCGCCAAATTATTTAATTAGAATTTTCATCCACCTGAAGTCGTGTCTCGCTGACGCGATCCACAACTTCAAGTGAGTGAAAATTATTCCGACATTACAAAATTTTGTTGATTGATATCACGATATTATCTTTATCATGTTCCAAAGCTGGTATTTACGGGCTAATAAAAAAATTAGGAACTGATACAATCGGGACCGGCGGTAGAAGATCACATTAAAAACTGGTGTGGGAGGTGTTCACAGACATCACAAAATGTTTCATAAAATACAATAACCTTGTCCTGCTGAACTGGCAGCCGTTATTTTCCGTTCAGGTGAAGCTGGAATTGCTAACGCAATTTCTAGCTTCACCTGGCGAAAAATATATCTATTATTTATGAAAGATATAGTCACTTCCCAAATTGAATCTGATTACCAGGTATCCACCAGAAGCTATTCCATAAATTTCAATGGTATGTTATGTGGGTTTGCTACTTGCTTATAAACGCATACTGGCCTTAAGCACTACGTATGAGTTCTTGTGATGGCGCAAAATTATGGAAAGTTGGGTGATGTCCATATATATAACATGTATCTTTTTCGTCGGTCGACAACTGTTAAATTTTGTAAATTCTTCTGACTTTGACTAGGCTACTGTTGTGCGATTAAATAACTTGTATTCAGTTTATAATAACTGAAAATGGTTGTATGGTATAGTTATTTTGGTTGCTCGTTTTTATAGTATAAATTTGCAGTAATATCATCCGAAAGTATTCTAATTAATTAGCAATATTCTAATTACTCCGTATTCCTCAGATAGAAAGACTGGGTGTGATTTAAATCAATTAAGTTGATTAAAATTGTGATTTGGAATAATTTCTCATTGTGATAAATTGACAGAATGTGTTTCATGTCGGCCGTGGAAACCATATACCATCTTAGAAATACAAAACGATTAATCAGAAAGGAATAAAAGCGCTGTAAATTGAGTATCATAAGCTGTGCGATGAATGATCAGGGTCTCAACCCTTTCCCTGTTAGGACTGTATAAAATGCATGTTTAACCCTTGTTCTGCTGAATTGCTTCAATTGTATTTTTCGTCATTTGAAGCTGGAATTGCTAACGTAATTTCCAGCGTCAAATGACGAAAAAATTTAAAATTTATGAAAAATAGACATGTCTAAAATTAAATTATCGGATCAACTATAAGCATCTACTAAAAACTATTTTATCAAAATTAAGTGATATTTGTATTGATCTAAAACATCCTTAACCCCGTATATATCCGGGCATAGCAGGACAAGGGTTAAGTAACTCTAAAACAAATATTTATACCATACCACTGAAATAGATAGAATAGTGCTAGATACTCAGTTAATTGTATTTCTTATTTTGAACATGCATGTCCGAAATAAGTAATCGGGAATTTCGTCTCTATATCTAGCTTAACTGGTAAATGCACAGCACAACAAATAAAAAAAACTTTTGCAGTTCTAGTCTATGGACATGTTTACATCATATGCTCATATTAAGAAGCTAAAATAAAATCACTTATTTTTTGATGATTTAAGCCTAATTGAGTCCCTTTAAACAGCAGAATACTTAAACAATGCAATAGAAAGCAAGACGTAGAACTGAATCATATAAAATTCGAAATGAGTGAAATACAAATGAATGTCCCCCAAAGCTTGATTGTGGGGCCAAATTTATCTATCTTGTATGTCAATGATATTTGTAAGACCAGCTCAATTGTTCATGCCATAATTTATGCTGATGACACAACTTTAACTTCAAATTTAGAAGAGATATCTGCAAAAAGTGAGAGAAGATTTATAACAGTTTATTCATGAATACAAAAAGAAATTGGAAAACACGTGCTGAAAACCACAGTGTCTACCTCAAAATATTTTAGTGACTTTATGAAACTCATTGATATTATCACATCTCAATTACTGTACTCTAGCTTGCGGCTATGAAAATAAACGTATTTCGGAATTGCGGAAACAAGCTACATGTATTTGAATAATTCATAGAGCAATATATTATTCACACACTGATCCTTTATAATCTGTTGTAAATTCAATGGATTGTTGAAATTAAATATTTTCAATTTGTCCCATGATTTATTTAATAATAAGCTTCCACATTACATTTTCCAGTTAATGAGTTACCGTAATGCAAATCTATCATCATAATACATGTTTTAGAAATACTATTAAACAGAATACACATAGGCATGCCTTCGCTATGAAATTGCTATAATCGCAAACAATACGGCTATGTATTACATAATTAAAACATGACGTGGAAGAAGTGAATACCGTAACGCGGTAGTCACAAGGTGTGGTTACAGTGTGTTTATTTCATAAGACCATTATAGGGGCTACTTCGCCCTTAGCGTCATCAGATGGTGACAAATAAGAATACATACCGCTCTGAAGTACACTTTTGAAGTATCGGAGGGTATGACGTCATAAATACTGCTGTTCCCTTTGTGTGGGAACCGCGGTACTGCCATCAGAACTTTGTTCGACAACAGGATGGTTTCGTTACCGCACAGATACCGCGGTATTTTCTGGGTACCGCGGTACCGTTTAACCCTTTCAAGCCTGAGTTTACCATTGTCATCTTCATCCACTTCAAGCCGCGAATTGCTGCCGCAATTCTAGACTTGTAGTGGATGAAGATGACTTGAAGTGGGTGAAAAATTAAAGAAATTACCACGTATTGGTAAACCAGTTTCTAGGCCAAGAGTATTAGGTTTGGTACCAGAACAAATTCATAACAAGCTGAAAATTTTAGGAAATGTTCAGAAAACTATCCCTTACAACATACTAAAAGTCCCCAAGAATCCACCCTGTGCCTTTTGAGAAATTCAAGATGGCGTCCAAGATGGCCGCAAATTTCACAATTTGTCATATCTTGGGCCCATCATCATTAAAATGTCATTATTGAGTCTAAATATATGTTTTTTTGAGGCGAGGAATTCGATAAGAACAATATTCAACACAAAAATAATATTTTGAATGATTTTTTTACATATACAATATGAAAACCATTAACCGTTTGTATGCGTAAATCATATATGCGGGGGCCCTAGGGTAGTGGTTAGCACTGCTGCCTTTCACGCCAGAGTTCTGGGTTCGGTTCCCGGTCTCGGCGGTTTTAAAGAAACAAAAATGTTTCTTCCCCATCCACGTGTGAAAGTTAGTATTGTGGGGAGCCTCTGTGACCGAGAGTGATCGACCCCAGACCGCCAGGGCTCGAATTTCGAGTCCTGTGTCTGGAGGACAGTGTCATCTCAATCATCTCACCATCCTCAAGAGGTTCTCCTGGCTTAGTTTAGCCTATATGTGCACAAAGGTGACCTAAAGCCTGATTCATCTCATTTTATCATATATGAACAATGTTTATTAAAGGCCTATTACTGGTGACATAATGTACTTGGAAGGTATCAAAATCATAATCCATACACATCTTAATACTGATAAAACATATTTTTAACATTGGCACAGCAACTTTTAATAATTTTAGATTTTAATCATCGTCCTTATCATCAGTGTTTGAACGCTCATCATAGTCATCTTCATTAAGCAAGGGTGCGGGTGCTACATTGTTGCATGTTTGACCACTTCAGTTTGCACGCAAGGTGGAACAGTGCACACCAGTCTGCACACCAGTCTTCCTACAGCCACACGAAGCTGCACAGCCATCTGCTTTGCATCCACAAGATATCATGTTAAGCAAAGTCTCTGGAGCTATGGGACGATCAGAGTCAATTGGAGAAAGTATGTCCTCTAGTTTCCATCCCCAGTCTGTTGGCTGTAAATACCTCCCCATCCATTCCCGCACAGTGAGATATGTTCGAAACGAATGCTATTTGGCTGCGGCACTTGTTGGAGGCAATGTTGCCGACTGGGAGGATGAAGACAGTTTTTTTATAACAAATGTAGCGCAGCTCGTCTAGTGACGCACACTTAGATACACCATATAGCTTCAAAAGAAAACTTTCACCTGCTAGTTGAATCTCTTCATGTGTTCTATCTGAGTTTAAAAATAGGTTCAGCATGCCACACTATCTTTAGGTGTGCAATAGATTGAATGGTTTACGTTTACCTATGCGATATAGAGCAGATACTGTGTCGCATCCTGCTATGGCATGTAACACCAACATATATTTCCTTGTATCACCAATATAGGTCCGAAAGTCATTCATGCTATATAGTATGAAAGGGTTCCTAGAGCATAGCATGTATATAGGTCCATGTTAGGGGCTGATAGGGCCACCAGCATTACCAATAAGTCCGTGTCGGTTTCTACTACAATCACAGTTTTGGGATTCTGCCACAGACAAGGCATTTGAGACAATCAATGCATCAGCATCAGCTGGTGCCTGAATTGTTTGTATGTCAACGTCATTTAGCAAACTATTGAGCATCACTGTGAGACGTGATTTATTGTGGCTTTTTGCCAAAAAGGCTGTCTGACTAGTGGTGGTTTGCATGTTCTCGTCAAAGATAATGCCACTTGATGTTGCTCTTTTTGCCCACTGACACACTGCCCTGTAGCTAGATGGCTGTAACCAGACTACAGTCTGCAGCAGATGATCTCCATCTATAACAAAATGAGCTGTTTTAGGGAGGTTTGTTTGAATAGGGGCAAATGACTTGAAAAGATTACTCAGGACACTTTTGGTTGGTTTTCCCATAGCACCATCTAAGAAAAGTGACGGGGGCTGTGGAGCCAGTTCATATGTTAGGAATTGCTCCATGTCAGTACTTGACTTCAGGACACAAGTGATTATGTTGAAAAAAAGAGTTGGGTTCACCACAGTGTTTTTCCCGCATTGCTGACACTATTATTATCACCAATCGTTTTTACCTTGTCACAGCGATACAAAGTTATTTCTGTGAATGACTTTTCAGTCAATTTTGCTGCAACACTTTGGCGGCGCCGATCTGAACTGCATTGTCACAGTTTGCAGAAGTGTCTGCTAAGACACCAGTGGCAATTGAGACTAGTCGATCAGAGAGCCAGCAAATGGCGGATGTGCTTGCAGCCACTGAACAAAACATCATAGTCTTTCTTGTCCCTAGCTTGAGTTGATGATCTAAAAATTCATTCTGTGCCCAATGCTGACTAAGTAGGATATTAACATGTGGAAACCGTAGCTTTTTGATACAGTGGCTGATCAAATGTCACTGGGCATAACTGGGGTTGTGTTTTTCACTTTGAGCTTGCGCAAAGAATAAAGCAGTGTAGATAGTGCTGGGGTTACTTTGGTCTAGCCTTATGAAAGGTAAATTCTTAATTCTTGAGCTCTGAAACTCATCATTTTTCATGATAGTTTTCATAAAGCCACTACAAGGCACCGCAGACACTGTGTTAGAATCAAACGGTATCCTAGCATCCAGACCAAATAAAATGCGGACAATCGCAGTCTATTATTGTCACTGGTTCGCAGAGGCTCTATATTAACTGATTTGAGAGTAGGAATTGGAGGCTTACTGTATGTTTCGATGGCTATTTGGCCAAATGTACCAACAACGTCTGCTGGGGGTGGCTGCATTATGCGTTTAACAGGGCATTTTTCAATTTTTCCAGGTTGTGTCACACAAGCTATACCTCCCATGGCATGAAAGGTGTTGTGCCCAGTTAGTGTGGCGACATTAAAATCTGCATTGTCAAATGAAAATTGTAGATATCATGCCATTCTCTAATCTCTGGACCTCTTTGTAGTCATCGGCAAAACTGATGCTACTCAGGATGTCTATCATCTCACGGGAAGCATACTTGCGATGTAAATTTACTGATATGCGAGTAGCAGTGGTGAAATGATAGACCTTGGTCTGCAGGTGGTAATCACAGAATGTGCTATTGCAGTACATCGCCGAGTGACTACAGCAGATTTTTTGCCCTTTGGGTTAAGTAACCTGTACAGGAATAGTTTTAAGGATTTTGGTATCACCGAAGACCCATTTTTAGTGTCTTCGAAGGTGGGATATTCACTAAGATTATATACTGACAAACGAATCTCATCACGAATAATCATCTATCACACCCATATTTGGCAAGAATTCATTCATACCATATAGGAGGTGATAGGTCATCTTTAAACTCTGCAATTGAAAAAACATTTGTTAGCTTTTTTATTATTTAAAAATGTTAAATACACAGTTCAATCGTGTAGCAATATGTGGCAGCAGTTAGTCATAATCGGCGATGAAGTATTGTATGAAAAAAACGAGTTTTCAATGAGATTGTGTTGATTGCCGACATTTAATGACTATTCATTAGGCCTAAAAGTAATGTATTATTGTCTGAACATTTACTGCAAGTATCATATGCACTTTTAATATTTCGTATTTGCTTTGTCATATAAAAACAGACATTGTTATTGATTTTTACGTGAGCAATAAATAACTCATAATGTGCTCATTTAAATAATAAAATGTTGTTAAAATCGAATTCCTCGCCCCAAAAAACATATATGTTTAGACTCTTTATTTACATTTCTTTGATGATTTAAACCCGAGATATATGACAAATTGCGAAATTGTCGGCCATCTTGGACGCCATATTGAATTACCCAAAAGGCCCAGGGTGGATTCATGGGGACTTTTAGTATGTTGTAGGGAATAGTTTTCTGTACATTTTCTGAAATTTTCAGCTTGTTATGAATTTGTTCCAGGTTTCACTCATATATGCCCTATTACTCTTGGCCTATTCCTGGGAATCTTCGTTCTAAAACCCCTAGTTGTAGGAAATTAAATCTGTTTTCAGGGATTTCAAATGATGCTTTAATGCATCGTGGGGGCTTAAAGGGTTAAGCTCAGAAATTTGGATTACTGGGAAGGTGGGGTACCACAGAGCGAAACATGAGTGTCAGGTCCCTTGTTCCAGATTCCCACTGTACCCAAAGCACTAGCTGAGTATCGCGGTAACAGTGGGGTTCTGCGACAGGGGGCCAAACGCTCAATGGTCAATATCAAACAATGTATTGCCCTACGTATCGTGTAAAAAAAACTGTTATGTATATTTTAAGTGTTTTAGATATTCAGGCATGGGGAATATTTAGAGCCATCTCAACGTTATACATGTAGCGCTTATATATAATCTATTGTCCGTGAGTTTGTCCGTGGGAGTCCTCCCAGTAAACACAAAACATTTGTATGACTTTATGCAATGTTGGACCAATAAATTTTATACAAATGTCTTGTGTTTGCTGGGCTGAGTCCATTCATCTGTAAATATGATGGTTGGATATCGATTGGTCAGGTGTCTCGAGTTTTTTTCCAAAGTTTTTTCTCCATATTTCCAGATCATTATTATGTCCTCTCTGTACCTGAGGCATATTAAAGGGATCAGCTGGGCAATACATATATATGTGCATAATATAGTATTATTACATTCTTCATCAATAATAACTGTCTCTAAAAACGTCACAAGATCTTCTACATGATAGAATGATTGTAACATCCAATGGGTCAACCTGTTACCCCAGAAACACACAGCGTGGTTATAACAATACTAAGAGATCTAGCTAATTTCTGTAAGCTTAGAATGGTAATCTTGAATCGTAATCGTGAAATGATCACGTTAATTGTTCTCAATAACAAATAATAACAACACAAGTAATTGTTATGGATTGCATCACACCACACAATTTATTTTGGGTGATGCTAAAAATGGTTTTGGGACCGAGAGCGTGCGGCCGAGTACTTAACGGACGCTGCCTCGGCCACAGATTCTGCATTAGGTGTGCCAGTTTTTATGTTGATCCGTGAAAAAGGTCTCGCAGCACTGTCTGTCTGGCCGTCACAATACATTGCCTGACGCGTCGGGCCAGCTGCCAGGTAGCGTATTTCGCACTAGCTGTGTCAGATTCGATGGATGAACGGCTAATTAGTTTTTGCCATCCTGTACTATTATTTTGGGTTCGGGAGAAGTATATCGCACATTCGCTGATATTGAGAGGAAATTTACGAGGACATTATGAGGCCACACAGCAAATAGTCGAAGCTTTAATTGTCGCGATGCAAGCTCGGTCTGTCGAAAAGTTAATAAAAATTATTAAATTATTGTCGAATTACAATACTAGTTCCCTTGAAATATGTCACCCTTGTCGAAAAACAAGCTAAAACAAGCTAATACTAAATAAATTTGTTCGATCGAAACAAATAAAAAATTATTAAAATTGTCGAATTACAATGCTAGTTCCCTTGAAATATATGTTACCCTTGTCGAAAAACAAGCTAGAAACAAGCTAATACTAATTGAACCTGCACTAAAAACAGCACGAAACAGCATTGCAACACAAAATAGATTGCAATCCAACAACATTGTTACGTGCGGCATGTCAATAATATTGTAGGGACATAATGTCGCGATGAGATGTAATCTGTTGAAATGTTGAAATAATAACTACTCTTACCGGTTACAAATACACATGTTGAACTACAAGCTAACTCTAGATCTTTGGATCTTTTGTGCTTCTTTGAAGCGGGACAGTACCCTGCTCCTATTAAGCAGGTTACCTGGCTTGATGACTTTATGGATCATTTAGCTACACATTACCTTTGTATCGTAAGTAATCAGTAATGTAGGCGTACACGATGTTTT
>OZ024915.1:35774617-35857854 GCA_964017125.1 Flabesymbios commensalis
AGCTGACAAAAGACGTGAACCAATGTTGGTTTAATGTTGGTCCAGCGTCGTAGACGGTGGGCCAACATTGAACCAACATTGGCTCAACTTCTTGTGTTAGCTGGGCTATGTCATGGGTGTACGGCCATCATTATTTACGAATTCTTTTAGTGCGGGGAGCGTCGTTGGCCGTCAATCCTTTATCTGCTAGTGTTGAAAATACGCGCACAATAATACCTCGCATCAACAATTTTTTTATAAATTTACACTGGATTATTATATTTTCTTAAAATGTCGAGTCTAACGAGTACAAGGATCTGTGCCAGCAATCTGTGCTTAGACCTTACATTTTGGAATTCTTTTAGTGCGGGGAACGTTTTTAGACGTCAGAATCTGACGTCTACAGACCTCATATTCTGACATGTAAAGAAGGTCCTCTCGCGCTGAAAAAGGTTCATATAATTGCACACTACTAGTATTTTTGACTTCCGCTCAGCTCAGCTCTGGGCAAGACGTAACCAGAGCTGAGCTGAGCGAATGTCAAAACAACTCGTGACGTCACTAGTTGTTTTGACATCTGTTCAGCTCAGCTCTGATACAGCGTAGCCAGAGCTGAGCTGAGCAGATGTCAAAAATACTGCAAGTATATTAAAACACAAATCATAAGGCTTACATAGGTGAGTAAAGAGTTAGCATACAAGTTTTATTGTAGGATAACCAAGATCAAAGGGCATCAATAATATATTAAATTATTACATGCGATGATCGCCCGTTAGCGTCAGCGCCCGCTCATTCACCATCTGCCGTCAACACGGACATTCGGTATCTTACTACACCTGCGGTATATAATTAAATATAAAAAAAACTGTCGCAGTCAGGACAGAAGGAAGCCCGAAGTCGGAAATATGCCCTGATCCTATAAAATAACTTCAACGGTTCTTTATGGTGAAAAATACCAATGCACACTCAAAACCATTGCCCAGTTCGGAGCACCTTATATGCACAGCCACGATTCGAGCCCAATATCGCTTGAGTTTCGAGTCACAACCGAACTGAATGAGCTATCGGGACCATCGATTCTCAATGAATAAGAAATGTTTCTTTGTGTTTTTGTTCTGCATAAAGCTACCAAGATTCGAGCTCAATACCACTCGAGTATCGGGTCACAACCAAACCGAATGAGCCATCATTCAGTACATGCAGTGAATAAGAAATGTTTCCTGACGTTTTTGTCATGCAGGTGAAACGTATATGGTTAAAGGTGATCTATCACCCCTTATATGGTATGAATAATTATGTCCTTATATGGGGTGATTGGCTATCATGTGACCCTCTCAGAGGGTCACATGGTAGCCAATCACCCATATTATGAGGAAACACTTGTGCCCCATCTTGTGGAAACTTTGCTTTATTTGTCACAAAAGTATTCATACTATATAAGGGGTGATAGATCACCTTTAATATATGAGGACAGTTTCCCCTGATGCATGCGTGGGTCAGTTCTGCCCTGCAAAGGCAAAAGGCAATATCTTCTCACTTGAAAAGTAAGCAGTTACTGCCTTTTGGCTTTGCACGGCAGAGTTGATGGCTTGTGGATTGTCTACACTGACATGTTGGATCAAATAATTTGTGAGTAGGTGACGGGGATTCGTTCCGGCCAGGTGGTTTCAGTTCAGGAGCTTGGAACTGTACAGACAGTTGCAGCGATTTCCAGCTCAAAGTGGTCAAAAATACTTGATTTTGCAAAACAGTGGTATGTATGTATATCAAATTAAATTTCAAAATGTAATTATTATTTTTTTGATATTAGGGTTTAATGTATGTGTTAGGCGTCTGCGGTCAAATCAGGAATATTGTTGTTTCTACCCAGCAGATATATACGATACGATGACCCAAGGCTGGATTAATGTTGGTCCACCGTCTACAACGGTGGACCAGCGTTAATCCAGCATTGGGACAACGTGTCGTGTTTGCATGGTAGGAGCTCACAGTTACCTCTAAGCAAAGAAATATTTAATTTGTTGAAGGCATAACTGATCATGATCATCCTGAGCATGATCAGTGGAAGTTTAATTTAATCAAAGGGAACATTTCCATTCGATAGCATGCCAGTGTCTCAAATGACCGTGTTGACATTAGTAACATAATGTCAGTAATAACATATATATGGTTAATATGTGTGCAGATGATATTAACTTCGTTCAAATAAAGATATAACTGGGGTTCAGATTACTTAGGAAATGTGGTGACTGGTCATGATCATGGGGGTGAGCTTGGGGTGGGAGCAGAGTTTTCGGGTCATATTAATTAGGTGTTGTGGTGATTGTGGTAATGATCATGAGAGTGAGCTTGGGGGGGGGGGGAGTGCGGGTCATAATAATTAGGTAGTTTTGTGGTGATTGTGGTCAAGATCATGGGGGTGAGCTTGGAGTGGGATGCGGGTCATATTAATTAGGTATTGTGTTGACTGTTGTCATGATCATTGGGGTTAGCTTGGGGGGGGGGAGTGGGGGGGGAGTGTGCGTCATATTAATTAGGTATTGTTGTGACTGTGGTCATGATCGTGGGGGTGAGCTTGGGGTGGGAGTATGGGTCATATTGACTAGTTATTTCGGTAACTGTGGTAGACAAGTGTCATGGAAATGAATGAAAAAATAGATGCAGACAATGATAAGACGACCGAATTATTACAATATTGAATGTCAAAGCAAAGTTTAAAATAATTGTTTATTCATAAGAGACACCAGTCTGTGCAGCTCAACGCAAATGAAATGAAAACATAAATGAACGGGGCTTCAGGCCACTTTTGTGCACATATAGCCTAAGCTGGGCCAGAATAACTTCCTGAAGATGGTGAGATGAATAAGATGGCACTGCCCTCCGGACACAGGATTCGAATTTACAGTCCTGGCGGTCTGAGGCCGAACGCGCATCATTACATATCCATGCCGTATAGGCTAAACCTTATGAATAAATTAAATCAGCCGTACACAGCTGCCCGAATGAACTATGCAATATTCATGGCGATATTCGGGTATAGAAGTCGCCGAATCAGCCATTTCTCACCGCATTTTCTGATTACAATAAAAAATGGTATACCAGCTGACCAAAGAAACCGAAATGACTGCAGCATGATCTGGATGCGTCCTGTCGAAGAAAACAGCTTGGCCTTGCTACATGTACCATACAGCAAGTTCAGATTCCATCTGCCTGGCAAAAAAAAGGCGTCTTGTACTTGGACTTTGAAGATGGAAAACTGTTGCTGTCGGAACGACTGGAACTGTTATCTTTAGATTTATTTTCATCAGAAACTGCAGGAGTAGGATGATTGGGCTTAGAATATTTCTTATTTTTTGCTGGATTTGATTGGCTAATCTCAATATCACTCCCTTCAGAATCATCATCAGGTCGAGTAGGTTTTTATTTCCCTTTTGATATACTTTTTTGGCATATTTTCTTATGTGGGGAAACTGGATGTACTTAATGATCATGTTGTCCCTGAAGAGTGACTAATTCGTGATTTTTCGACTCATTTATACAGACCCTGCGGCCGGATGGGCCACGAATGGTTTGTATCGTGAGGATTGTGCGGGTGGTATGTATTTCGACTCGGGTCGTCTGTATCGCAGTTCGCTTCGTGCGTATCCCAGACCAAGATGGTATGTAAATATTCGTATGTCATATTTATTAGTCCATGAACCAGGACCCCGAAAAGGGGGTCATTGGTACCATAAAAAGGTACAAATTATTATTGTGATTTTCGACAAGGTGTATATCTGCAATACATATTTTTGCATGATAGCAGTTTGTATGTAGTAGATTAACGTGTGTTATCACGTCACAAATCAACCCACCCTCTCCATGATTTATCATTTCATTTTTGCAGTCATGCATACGTTTTTGACGATAATTTTAAAACCACTTAATATTAGAGCTCTATTTTTTGCTTGTAGACTCATATATATCTAACACATGCTGTTACTAAATTTGATGCCAATAAACAGTTGAAAAAATATAAAAATATGTAACTAATAATTGTATATTATATTTATTATTATTTTTACAATGTAGTAATAGTGATTGTTTTGCGTGGCTCAATCATATAAGAAACACAAATTAGTCATTTTGATTTTCGACAAGGTGTATGTGTGTGGTAAATATATTTACATGATAGCAGTTTGTATGTAGTAGCTTAATGTATGGTATCACCTCACAAATAAACCACCATATGAATTAAATGACCATTTTATTTTCCAGGGCAACATACGTTATTCGCCATAGCTTTTAAACTACTAGATATTATCGTTAAATGTTTTTGTATGTAGGCTGATATATATCTGTACTATATTATTGCTACGTTTGATGCAAATGAAATGGTCACAACATAGCAAATTATGTAACTAAATATTTTGTTATGTACAATTTTTCACGCTTTTGCTACATAGTTACAGAGATTGTTTTTAGTGGTAGCCCAATCACGCAAAATGAACAAACTTATTATTGTGTGTTTTGGTAAGGCATGTGTATGTACTAAATATATTGGTATGATAGCAGTTTCCATGTAGTAGAATAATATGTGTTATCACGTAAAAATCAAACCCACCGTGTGAACTGTTTTATTTTTTTCAATTCAACGTACGTTATTGACCACAATGTAAAGACTACTGGGCATTATAGTTCGATTTTTTAATATAGGCGGATAAATATATCTGACATATTTTAAACTCACGTCTGATACAAAAAAGATGGCCAAAACATAAACAATAATGGAGCTAAATAGGTGTATATGTACACGTTTTCACTCATTTGCTCATTTGCTACATTGAAACAGTAATTGTTTTGGGTTGTTACTCAAGCACGCAAGAAACACAAATTCATATTATTGAGATTCTGACAATGTACATAATAAATACTAAATAGTGTGGCATGATAACAGTTCAAATATAGTGGCTTAGGCCTAATGTATGTTATCACGTTACAAATTAATCCACCCAACTCCGTGCAACATACGGCGTTATTGTCATGCTTATTGAAAGATCCATTTTTAGACGTAATTAGCTGATATATAAATATGGCACATTTAAATGTTAAAATAAAAGAGCCACGACACTGAACAATATCTAACCAAATATTTGTATACAGTATATGTAGGGCCTATTTTCAGTCACACTTTAGTAGTCACAGTGCTTCTGAGTAGTAGCATACATGCATACAAGAAACATGTGTCCTAGTAACTTTAAACGGTTGTATTATAAGGTATCTGAAGATACATACACTTGAACCAGAATGTATTATGTGTTCTGCATGGAAAGCGATCATGTGAAAACATTTCTTTCGGTGGATGTTAGTCCCTGCATCTTCAGATATATAGGACTACTTTTCGTTGTCTAGATTTATTACATTGTCATGACAATTATAAGGTTAGTGGGATGGTTAACCTGATTTTAATTTTTGTTTTGTATTACTGTAGAAACCAGCACTAAACCGTATGCAGAACATAATGAAACTGGGCGTGTTTCAAGAAAGCATCATGACCTAAATTGTGAAATGTTATTGTACTGAAATCCACTTTGCAATATACATTTTTTAGATATTTTAAAATTATTTGAAAAGCAATACAATTTACCACATTCTCCATCCAAAATAATACTTAGTTTTCAAAAATGACATAAGTATGGTGCATCACATAATGTCTTTAAACTTCTCCCATAATCAGCAACAACAAATGCGTATGCTAATTTGGCAGTCATTTATCTACTAAATATCTAATTTGGCAGCGTATTATGGATTTTTTTCGTATTTAATTAGCCTATATTCAAATCTTCATCTTTACTTAGCACGCCAATAACATAATACATAGTGCAACACATGTATATTATTTTAGGAAAATATAGTGGTACGTTACTTCATATGTCTTCAAATTGAATTTTGTCGCACCAGGTGCAAATTGAATACCCTAAATAATTATACATTCAATAATTGGATATACACAGAGGCATCCAGACGCAAAGTAAGTATACATTTCTGGGTATATATGTATATGGTAGGTGTGACGTGTCAGCTGGATAAATTGAGATATAATGTGAACAATTGACAAAATTCAACATAGTAGATGTCATCAGGTCACATGATTGTATTTCTAGGTTTGTGATGGCTCTCACAATACATCTGAGATTATCTCCAGTAGGTCTACAGCTTTGCTGATGTAAAATGTCCGAAGGACAGGGGTCCATTATCATTGCTGGGATGTGCTGTGTTCAAATATCTCCAAGGCGAAATACGTATTTGTGGCTTGAATCACTGAACATGTGTTTTATGTTAGGCTTATCCAATACTTCCCCAATAAACACTAGGCATACAAATTATATTCTTGGTGAATCCCATTAGAGGAGCCGCAGCCATCGGTACACTCTAAACAATATAGGTTCACTAGAAGGAACCCTTCAGTATAATCACCATCACTGGGGTTGCATGGTGATTGTACTGAAGGGTTCTTTTTAAAAAACCTATATTGCTTAGAGTGTATATAAATACAAAATAAACATTAAATGTTCTAGCACATGTCTGTTATAAAAACTTCTGCAATGACTGTAAAAAACGAATTTAATTCGAGTATCTAAAATACATGAATACTGAAAGTGTTACCTTATAAGTGTCAGATGAAACATGAGTTAAGATTCCGTTCCTCTCTTGGAAATGCAACATGGAATAATATTTCGACAGCTGTACGGTGGTAATATCGGCATACAATAACATGTTCACATTTAACTTTGAGTGACTTTAGTGGTCAAGCGGGCAAAAGGTGGTAATCAAATTTAAATTGTTTATAACTTGAAATATGTCATAAATTAATAAATAGTTATTTCACTTGTTCATATGCTTTCTCGCCTTAGCCTTAAAATATCAGATCACTGTTGTAAAATATCAGATCAGTCGGTTGTATGTGAGGGGTCAAACAGAAATGAAATGAAATGAATCGGGCTTTAGGCCACCTTTGTGCACATATAGGCTAAACTGGGCCAGGAGAACCACCTGAGGATGGTGAGATGAATGAAATGACACTGTCCTCCAGACACAGGATTCGAAATTCGAGCCCTGGCGGTCTGAGGCCGAGCACGCTACCTCTCGGTCACGGAGGCTCCCCACAATACTGAGTTTCACACGTGAATGGGGAAGAAACATTTTGTTTCTTTGAAACCGCCGAGACCGGGAACCGAACCCCGAACTCTGGCGTGAAAGGCAGCGGTGCTAACCACTACCTAGCTAAGGCCCCCGCCCCGGGTCAAACAGAACACATTTAAATATTTTTATTCCTACTCGATATTTATATCCTGACTACAATTTTTGCTTACATTTTATATTCTCAACATGGTGCAATCTGTCTGTAAAATTACATCCATTGGCTGTTATATGGTTATTAGGGTTCGCAACCAAACCGGATCTCGTCTAGTTATTTATGGTTGATCCAATGTTGGTTCAATGTTAAACCAACATTGGTTCATGTATTTTGTCAGCTTAGAGTTATTTGGATGAAGCGAAAAGAGCTGACTAAGACTTATTCTGTGTTATTGTTGTCATTTCGCTTTTATACTACTGACTAGGAGCAGACTGATAAGTGCGCACGTACAGGCCTTATAGTTATATTAATTTTGATATTGAAAGCTAACTGGTATACTGGTCGTATATGATATGCAGTATTGTTCTGTAAAGGTAAGAGGCAGTATTTGACACACAACTGTCCAAAAACTACCAATTCGTGTCTTCATGTCATTTTTCACTCACACGAAGTTGTGCTTCCCAAAGCTTTAGCTGCAAATTAACCCTTTAAGCCCTCACGATGCATTAAAGTATCATTTTGCATACCTGAAAACAGACTTAATTTTCTTACAACTAAGGGTTTTTGAATGAAAATTTCCCGTTAACTGGTTAGCCAATACATGGTAATTTTCTTTAATTTTTCACTTACTTCAAATCATCTTCATCCACTACAAGTCGAGAATTGCGACAGCAATTCGCGGCTTGTAGTGGATGAAGATGACAATGGTAAATTCAGGCTTGAAAGGGTTAAATAAAAAAATATCACATAAATTTATACATCTGTGTAATTAGTAAAAACACATTCGCCCACGATCTGATGTAAAAATGATGAGCCAAAGTTCAGTAGGTCCTCGTATATAAAAAAAATAGTCAAACAATTCTATATTTTGTTTTTTTTAACATGAATTATTCTATTTGTATCGTGTTTACTATGGCATAGGGGATACTTCAATAATAATTGCCTCTTAAAATGACTGAAAATCTATTCGCGCGATAAAAACATATGACTATTACATTAACATTAGCTCTTAAGCTATGGCCCCACCAAACGCCGCGCCGCGGCGTTTAAAAAAATCAGTAGGTGCGGCCCCACCGAACGCCGCGCCGCGCCGTGCCGCGCGTTAAAAAAAGATAAACTTTACTGTTTATCATAGCAGTGGCGCCGCGAAATGAAAGCTGGGGAAAGTTTATCTTTCACGGCGCCGCGTTTTTTACCGCGCGGCGCGGCGCGGCAATCGGTGGGGCCGCACCTTTAACCTCCAATATTATTATTATCCAAATATTTTTTTCACCCACATGAATTTGTGCTCCGCTACCGTGACCCAAAACTTCAAGTGGGTGAAAATTACTCGTGTTTTAACCCTTTAACCGCCGGTGCCGCATATATTCGGGTTTTCGTTTTTTATTAGCACATTAAGTACCACCTTTTAAACATGTTAAAGATAAAATGTGACATCAATCAGCAATATTTGAAAACAGTTGACCTCCATTTTATCAAATCTGAATAATTTTCACTCACTTGAAGTTGTGGATCGCGTCAGCGAGACACAACTTCAAGTGGGTAAAAATTCAGATTGAATAATTTGGCGGTCAAAGGGTTAACAGCTGGCAGGTTATCTAATTAAACAATTTAGACACTCACACTCAGTCAACTTTGTTCTATATTTAACCTGTACTTATCTGCTGTTTCATACAATTGTCAAGAGTGAAGACAGCACAGTCGGTTGTGCAAAGAGCAGGTCATGTCAATTGAAAATATATAATTATATATATATAAATTGGTTCAACGTCGTGTGTTTGATGGGAAATATCATATAATACATCGCTTATAAAGATGACATAATCACCCACAAATATCACCTGGTGCAAATCATTATTAGACATCACCTACAAAGATCACATAATTTATTACCGGGAAAGGTCACATAATACATGACCGCTGATAACCAGATTCAAATTACCAAACTACTTCCACACTTCATGTGATGATGACAAACAACAAGATCGCCATAAAACATCTACCACGAAACATTGTATCAGTATTAGTAGTACTTTAACCTCTTAACTGTGGACTTTTTTCAAGCCTAACTGTCCCCTATTGGGGACTTTAAAACGATGTTTGTCCGTACATCCGTCCGAAAATTTGAACGTAGGCTTAGACTTCTATTGCAGGAGGGGGACCACAAATGGGTGCGAGAGTTGACACTGGTTGGGGCTGCCCTTTTCCGGGGTACAATCCCAAGGTCACGTCAAGGTCATTTCAAGGTCGAATCAGCCGAAAAAAAATATTTTCTGCAGGTTTTTAGTTTTAGAAGCACCTTATTGACTGAACAGTGGCAGACAAGACTACAAGTGGCAGGTTATCAACAAAGGACAACTGATGAAAACATTTTGAGTAAATACCGGGTGATATAAGGGTGTGCAGGGTAATACCCCTTTGGTAAACCAGTTATGCCGCCTCAATAAATATAGGCTCAAAATGGCTGCAAAACAAGCAACGTGAAGAATTTGGAAAATTTAGCCTTGGACTTCTATTGCAGGAGCGAGACCCCAAACTCGGTACAAGGGTTGACATAGTTTAGGGTTGCTCTTTCTCGGGGTATGATACCAAGGTCATGCCAAGGTCATGTCAAGGTCATTTGAAGGTCAAATCAGCTAATAATCACATTTTCTTCATGTTTTTCACAGCTTTAGAGGCACCTTAGTGACTGAACAGTGGAAGACAAGACTGTAGGCCTATGGGTGGCAGGTTAACAACAAAGGACAACTGAAGAAAATATTTTGAATAAAAACAGGGTGATATAATGGGGTGTGGAATAATACCCCTTTGGTAAACTAGTTATGACGTCTCAATGACTATATGATCAAATAGGCCGCAAAACAGCCAACGTGAAGAAATTTTGAACATATAGACTTCTATTGCAGGATGGGGACCCCAAAGTCGGTGCAAGGTTTTACATAGTTTAAGGGTTGCTCTTTCTCTAGGTACGATCCCAAGGTCATGTCAAGGTCATTTCAAAGTAAAAAAAAAAGCCTCCAGGGAGTAGTCAAGCAAATTTTGGTGCTTGTATCCGGATTTGTAAGATAACCCAGAAAAAACCCCACTCAGCTGCCCCAATATAAAATGTAGGTCTCTGCGTGTGTTTAGGCTACTTTGCAAAAAAGCTGTTAGGATGTGTGCTATAACTATAGCGGTATAGACCTACCCGTCATGCTAGTCCATAGGTTGCACTAATCCATGACGGGTGTAGGCCCCACCCGAAAATGTTAGACCTGAAGGGGTTAAGTAAATATTGTTTTGGTTGGGTGAAAATCGGTCACGTGCCACATTTGATGCTTTTTTAACGTTAATGGCCTTGACTTTTGACCTTGACTTCCAAATAATTATAATGTGTCATAAAATGTACTTATGGTATTTGGTTTGATATACATCGACTCACAAGATCATCAAATTTGGACAAGTAGGCCCAGATATATGTCATTTTATAGATTTGAGCTTAGCGATTGGCGGCTATCTTGGAAATATGCAAATGTCGCTGCGTAAAATTTAGTACTCCCGGCGGAAATGATGACTCTAGCCTCTACTGAACACAAATCAATCCAAATATAAACTTCTGTATGATTTTCGAAGTTACATCAGCATACTGCCTGACTATTGTTATTCTATAGGCCTACTCTGCTCTGCAAAGACAGTTTCTGCTTACGTGTGAAGTAAGCAGATACTGCCGTACGGCTTTGCACGGCAGTTAGTGCAGGCCGTAATGTTGGATACAGATCTCTGCTTGGATTGGATTGTTAATTTTTGGCACCAATGCTACTATCAATCTACTAGGTCTAATGATTCAGAAAAGTTTTGGTGCCATTTTTTCTGTTGAGGTTAAAGGTCATGTTGGGGTCATTCAAAGTCGTCGAACCTAAATATACGAAAATGACACCCGGTTACCATATAAATGATACAAAGTGTATCACATAACCCCTCAAAATTTGCAGAATGAGATGTAGAACATGAATATAAATACACCATGGACGTTAGTTCACTGTGGAATGAAATCGGTAGCATTATCTGCATAAAACATACAACATTCACGACTATTCAATAAGTGACGGTTGCATATAGATGACACATTATGCAACACTTACTTAGCCTCAAAGTAACTAACAACTAACAAACTGCACCAACGATGACTGCGAAGAGTATAGAAACTACACTGCTTGATACATTAACTGAGACTAACTATAACTTGTGTATTAAACGAAAGTTTGCTGGTGTTGATTTCGTGAAAAGTTTCTAATATCTGTTAAGAGTCATTCATTGTAGGGATGGATCTGACAGTTACCAAAATATCAACAAACGCCTTGGAAACTGCACAGCTGATGAGCAAAAGAGAAAAGGGTGCAACATGACAAAGAAATTACTTTCAAGAGACTGATCATACCGACAAACTCAAAAGGGAAAATATCAGATGATCGTCAAGGGGAATTTATCTGAACTCGCAGAGAGGGTGTCCTTCCGCCAACGGCTTCTGCTTATGATGGTCAGCAAGATGCAGCTCCTTACAAAAGGTTTACATGTTCTCTGGCGAGTATGTGTTTTCACTAAGGAAGTCTGTATTTTCTGCAATGGTGATAATTCAGGAGTACTCTGCATGAAGTCACTTGCACAGAAGTAACAATGATGATTGGATGATCAGACTTTAATCACTGGATGCCAAAGATGCCAGAGCTATAGACATTAAACATAATTTGTCATGTTATGTAATATATGTACCAAGAAGTGAAACAGTCATCGCTCCTGGTGATTCGGATAGCAACATGACTCACACAATAGCAGCAGAGTTTTACAGTCTTGTTAAAAAGGCACTTACAGAAGGAAAATTATTTCCAATAACTGATGTGTCTACAACATATAAGGCCATATTAGAATTCATTTGAATCACAAATATTCCTACAAGACGTCAGTTGAAAGAGCAAATTGCTGACAACATTTCTGATGTTCAGTTTTCTCAACCACAAAAAAACAAGCCTGAATTATTGTGCTCTAAAACCACTAACGATATGGCTGAGAAGTCCTGGAGAAGTAAGATTTTAAGAGATTTAATGCTGCCTATGTAATTCGTGATGACATAATTCAAATGCAGACTGATCCGTGGAAAATTGAAGGATATCTGGACACCACTGATCGAGATAAACACATTCCACACACTTTCTATAGTTTGCTCAGATGGATTACTCAAGGAAAAGCAGAGTTCGGTTCACAATATCGCGCTGACGCAAATCACAAAACCAGTTTCAATCTTGCTGAGAGGATAATATAATGTATCAGATGAAAAGCCAGAGGCAAGTTTCTTACATTACACAAAATCTTGAAGCGGGATTCCGCTACTCGACACATTGACCTACCTGTATTACTTGGGACTGATATGAAAGTCAATGCATACACACGTAGCAAACACATGGTTGACTTCTTTCATGCTAGTGGTTTTTGTGTTGATTACTCTCATATTCTGTCAATCGAAACACATCTTGCACAGGCGATAATTCAGAATAATGAAGAAAACTGGTGGTGTTCTTGTGCCTCCTGATGACTAAAACAAAGCTTTAAATGTGCAGATCTGCAAGAATAAGGTTAAGTAAAGACGCTAACAAAGACAGCGGAGCTTTGCGAAGATCGGAGTCTGATGATTAGACCTGATATAAACTTAGAAGATGTGATTAGTGTACATGAGTTCTCTTGTATACCTCGATCCCTTTTCGCGTCTGCTGGATCGATGTTATCTTATATGGACAAAAGCAAACTATTTCATATTCTGAGAGCTTTGTATAAAGAACAAGATCAAAATGACAAGGATCAAGAGGATGGCAGCGTTATTATTATTGATGCTTGTCCAAGAGCTAGCAGGAATGAAAGCTTCAAAACATGCCTTGAATTGTCAGCTGCTTTTATGGCGAGTATGACCAAATACATCTCTAGATATATTACAGTTCACTTAGTATTTGATCTATGCAACACAACAACATCATTAAAACAAACAACAAGAGAGCGTCATAAGAGTAGTACAGGCCGGACATCATATACATGTAAATACACTACACCAATCAGAATGTATCTAAAAGTGTTCCTCAGTGAATCCAAAACAAAAGATAGTTTGACTCTATAGGCCTACCTTCTTCAAAAAACACTCGATTATCACACAAAACAGTTGTAGTAGGCCTATCTACTCGAGATGGTGTAACAACCAACAAGACATATAAGAATGTCAGTCGCATGTGTACCAGTCAGGAGGAGGCAGACACAATTATGATGCTTCATGCAATTGATGTGCCAGTGGCCAGTCAAAATACAAATGCAGCAATACACTGACGTTTTAATCCTTGCTCTGGCTCATTTTCCAACACTTGGACAGACCCATGTATGCTAATTGGTCATGGGAAGAGCAGGGAATCGATTGTACTGAAACCAGTCTATGATGTCTTAGGTTGCCCCCTTGTCAGGGCTTTGATTGGCTTTCACAGCTCCACTGGATGTGATACTGCTGGTCCATTTTCTGGTAAGGGCAAGATAACCTGCTGGAAATCATTCAAAAATTTTAAAGGCTGACAAGACCACTGTTCAGGGATTCATTGATCTTGGACAGGCAGATCCCAGTGGTGTCAGGCGGTTGCTGTTCAAGAAAAATCAAGCAGAGTGTGAAACGCTGGCCCCAACTAAAGCTGCTCTACACGAGCACATACTCTGTGCTAATTACCAGGCCAGAATATGGCATTTGGCTCACATCGCTAATCCAATACTTGCCCCATGGATGGACAAAGGAGGAGGATTGTCTTTGTCCTGTGAGAAAACCAGCTCCAGATGCTGTGATTGAGCTCATAAAATTGCAAATGAGCGAAATCTAAATGCCAAAATTCTTGTATTCATGCAGAAAGACCGGCCTTGCGTGTACAGAGCTATGCCAGTGTGGATTAGATGCTGGTGACTGTGATAATGTCGATCGTATCGCAGTTCTTGATGAGGAGGAAGGGGAGGTCATTTGAGTTATTATGACCTTTTCGATGAGATTAGTTTTTATCCAAGATAAAATTAAAGAGATCTCATGTACCTATGTCTTCTTACAATAAATAATTGAGTTAGTGTACGACTAGGCTGGACTTGTGTATAGAGAGCGCCACCAGCGTACACTTGACGTTGGGGAATGTGATACCCCTGATTACATCGCATCTCTGTTTGATGACGAAGAGAACATTTGTATTACCTGTGTATGTCGTTAGATGTGTCTACAAGTGGATCATGTTTGTTTTTATTTATGCTAAAATCACTGACTTTATCTATAAAGATATTGAATTATTTTGATACCGTTACTTTGTATACAAAATGACGACGAACCTTACCGAAGAAATCGCATCTTAAAAAAACACTTTTTGGTTTTATTTTTTTCCAGTATATATTTTTGTGACATGAAGACGAAAAAGATATGAGAATGTATGTGAAATATACGGTACCTACATTAAATGACCCCAAAATGACCTTTAACCCCTACAGAAAAAATGGCACCAAAACTTTTCTGAATCATTAGAACTAGTAGATTGATATTACCATTGGTGCCAAAAATTAACATTCCGATCCAAGTGAAAAACACAACCCCCTGCACTAAGTAGACCCTACTGCTAAGTTCTTTGACCTGGAAACTACTAACAGTCTTGTTGTTGTGATGTTTTGTGGTGTTGCACATATTTCTCTGGTGACGTGTCCATGTTATGATCCTGGGGGTGATTCCCAACGGGATTCCCCATGTGACGCAGATGTTCTATAAATAGTTTTTTATGACTTAATAATACGTCCTACCCAATTCAAGTGAACATTGTGCATGACGTAATATTACGTCCTACCCGGTTGAGGGTATTTTTTAAAAATGTACATATAGACACCATGACTCTTTTGACTATACAGGGCTGTTCCATTTCAACAGGGGGTCTCATGTCCCTGTACACATACAGACCTGACTTGATAAGGATTCTTGAACAATGCAGTATATGCAATGAGACTTAGGGTCATCATTTGTTCATGTTTTTTATTATTACTTTTCCGAATAATGACATCATCTCCTCGGACCTAAAGAATCATATCAGACACTCATTAGAGTGGTTGATAAGACTTGACGAAAGACGACATTAAGATCACGCGAGTGATACAGCGTAGCACACACTTCAGTCATCTTCGATCTATTGTAATGAATGTCGCGCAGATCTTGAGTGTTCATTTTACACATTTTTCGCTCACGAAAATAATTATACTCAGTTTTCACAATTACAATGGAACATGCATGGTGTATACATACATATACCGACCTTTTGAAACCAGAGCGTCACTGTACCACTGCGCAAAGTGTAAATCCCTCTAATTTCAAATTGTATTGTATAATAGGTATTAACAAATACAACCGGTTACTGCGAGCTCCTTGCCATTGTCTCGGGTGACACTAAACATACAATTGACTCGTTAATAACATTAAACTGACAATGGGATAACATTAGATTGTAAAGCCACCATTAAGATTGTAATATATATATATACAAACAAAAACAATTATATTAATTTTATATGTATAATATTATTATGCCAACAGCGGTATTCTACAGTATAGAGTCAAGAAGCAGTAACGTATTACTTGAAGAGGAAAGAGTTACTCTACATGTATTATAGCTTTGCAGAGCAGAATGGATTTAACAGATGACCACAGATGCCGATTACGTAATACACTTTTACCGGCATATCCAGTAAACACAAAACATTTGTATAACATTTGTACAATGTTGGACCAACGTCGAAGACGTTGGGCCGACGTTGTACAAATGTCATGCACATGTTTTGTGTTTGCTGAGTAGTCTTATTGAATTTTTCACTTTGGAGTGTAAGTGAATTGATCATATTTGTCAAATCGGAGGTGATTCCAAGTCTTGAATTATACAGAGCTCCGGATAATTTTTTGGTTTGAGGAGCATTTCACTCATTGAAATGAGTGATGAGGAGTGAAATATGATAAAAAAATAAACGAGCAGTATTTTTCATACAACAACATGAAAGCTTTATTTACATCATTTTTTTCTTACAGTCACATAGTTTTCTTCACGTAAAAAATTTTTCTGGGTTTTTTTTTACTTTGATGGGTTTTTTAATAGTTTTTATGAGTAATATTACTCCTCAGATTTTCTATCAATAAGTATTTGCTGTTTTTACATGCGTATTTTACTCATATACGCATGTGATCTGGAGCCCTGTTGGATATATTCCTGATCAAAGACATCTGTCAAATTCAAACGGTACTATTTATAGTGAAATGAAAAAATGATTACAAACTATTATTACAGGCACGTTTGGCGCCGAAAGGGTTAACAGAGAACTGATACATCTACCTGTTCACACAAAACGTGAAAAAAACATAGCGTCTAGACCACTGGGTACCGTCTCGCGGCCGAGGTGAATCGGCAGCACTCGGAGTGTGTGTGTATATAAAGACTTTAATATACACACACACTCCGAGTGCTGCTGATTCACTCCGGCCGCGAGACGGTACCCAGTGGTCTGGAGTGTGTGAGATTGAAGCATGTTGAACATTTGGACAGAAGCATACGAAAAAAAATATTGCATTTTTTTCTGCCACGATATCTGGAGAGAGCACATATGAGAATTGGAATATTATCATGTCAAATTGATTATCATTTTATATACCGCACTGCAAAAATTCTGATCTCATCTTGCTCATTATTTTGTATATCATTTTTTTTTATAATGTATTTGTTCTGAATCGATAGTGTCTCCACAAAGTCCTTTTTTGCCCAGCAGTGCCTACATATTGAGCTTAAAATAGATTGCGCTACTGCCATCCGCTTCTTCTTCTGCATGGAATCATCACTCTGAATATTTCAGTGTTGTCCTGCAGATGGGTACACGAATTGTTTAATGGCTCTTGCCTCTACATCGTCCAATCCCCCATTCTTCTCGGCGTCCCAAGCAAATGCGAGACATCCGCCGAGTGCTGGCTTAATGTTGGACCGGCGTCGCAGACGCCGGGCCAACATTAAGCGAGCACTTGGCCAACGTGTCGCGCTTGCTAGGGTGTCTATTCTTCGGAGGCAGCGCATCCAGTGCAATAAAATTCGATTTTAATTGAGTTGTGATGCGTGTGCAAAGTATCGAAGTGAGAGATATTTCTGTAATCAGATGAGTGAGTGACAGAAATGATCGCGTGTGTGATACGGCGCACACGAGGCGCCCATCACGGATCAATCCTGATCAATGGAATGCAGATGTTGAAAGATTTTGTTCTAATATTTCGCGCTCGCGGAAAAGGGACGCATGGTATCCTTTGTGACTGTCCTACTAAAATGTGTTGGTTTTTTCCTTAGAAAAACACACGAAATAATCAATTATGCATCTGCGTAGTGCTAAACTAAGTTTCACCAAGATCAATGTGAAAGCCTCGTGGAGTATACTATAGATTAGAAAATATTAATAAATACATTTCATAATAGGCCTACCATATTTTTCTTCAATTGTATATTTCCTTACACATTCACTGTAATTTTATGGCGATTCCATTACAAGGGTGCAAGAATTGCTTCACATGACAAGATGACAAATACACTCCTGCAATAAAAGACAAATCCTAATAAATGCTCGACAAATTACAACTATTATTTAGGAATTTAAAATGCCAAATGCAAAACTAATGCTATATAAAAAATTGTCAATCTCTGTAAATTCTAGAAAGGGTATACGCATTATTGGACCATGCATTATTGGTACATCATGTACATGTAGACGACTCTACTCCAAACTACGCCTACTCCGTTATTTTATTTTAAGATCACGTGACTAAATGACGCATGTGATTGCTTGGAGTGGAGTCATATACTTTGCCGAAATCATTGGAGAGTACTTCTCTGCAAAGGTAAAAGGCAGTATTTGACACACGTACTACTGTCCAAAAACGACCATTTCGTGTTTTTATGTCATTTTTCACCCACATAAAAAATGCAATCCTGTATAAAACGGCAAATCTCATTAAATTCAACAAAATGTTCAACTCCCCTACAAAATGCTAACGGAATATTTTTTATATTTTCAGGTCCTGTGGGGTGGCGAGTCGCGCATGCCCAGTCGACCATTCAGACGGGATCGCTGAGCGATATATTCAGAACGTCAAAGGTCAGTGCGCCCACTCCAATTTGTGCCAGCAAGTGCACAATGGCGATAATCGCTGTCGATTCGGTTCCGCTAAAAGGCTCGTAATCTCATTATTGGATGTCACACGACAATGTATCTGGTGATATAGTTTTTCACGTGGGTTCCGCTTTTCCACCTGATGCATATCGAATCTAGACAATGATGGGGTTCAGATTGTTGCGTATTAGCTCTTCCTTTACCGATTTCCCCCTGATAAAACTACCCCGAGAAACGGACTTCTTTTTAAAGGAGGACCCCTGAGGTAGTCCCTGGGCACAATACAGGTTATAGCTATCCGCATGCGCACATCGCACACATTAAAAATGCTAGAGAACATTGCGTCCATGTCACTGACCATTTAGGTTGGCGTTTTTCAACCATGCATGTAAGATATATCGCCATTGCAATTAATGAATGTACACATGTAGAATTCGCATAAATGCGAAATTGGTAAAAGAAGGTAGTTTTCGCATAAATGCGAAATTGGTAAAGGAAGAGTTAAGTGCGCACGCTCGCCATGGCAGAAATATTTCACTTTTTGGCGAAGGATAAAAATTGGAAAGCGGGTAAATAATGTGTTTTTTCAATTTGAAATCATTATAAATGTCTTAGTTAGTTGTTTCTGATTCATTTAAATACCTATTTTATGGGTCTACGAGCAGTATACAAGTTTTTACTCTTACAGTGCGGGGCTCGACTTTAGACGTCAGAATCTGACGTCTACAGACGTCAGATTCTGACGACAAAAGTCTATCCCCGCGCTGAAAGGGTTATAGCGCTGACATATTATATATAATTATTCCAAGAGATCAATATGAAATCACCATAAACGTCTTAATTAGCTCTTTCCGCTTCTTTGAATATTTTCACCCACTTGAAGTTGTGTCTCGCTGACGCGATCCACAACTTCAAGTGAGTGAAAATTATTCTATGATATGGGTCTTCGGTCATTATACATATTTTACTCTTTATGTACGGGGATCGACTTTTGACGTCAGAATATTTCTTTTATAGACCCGCGCCGAAAGGGTTGTTCCTATATTTTTCTGTAATACATATACATATGATATGTATCATTGAATTAATCTCAGAATGATTCTGAAACGGTGATCCCATTTTGATTTCGATTTATCACGTTTAGACCCAGCTGAGTTGTCAATTTCGTACTGCGTGGAACGAAATTAATTTATCGTCCAATGGCAACAAGTGCTGTATTTGGAACTCATCTGAGTGGCACATAAAGCATTTTAGTCGCTATGCGACGATGTGTAGCAAAATTTCCATATGTCGTGATTTGATGTAATTTGACTGATACCATCGAAGCGTGAAAGGAAGTCTCTTGAACTGACAAAAATGACTCAAAATAGGAGCGATCTGTCAAATAAGGAGACAAATCCCAGAGACGATTCCAGCTCACGTGGAACAATGGCAGAGAGACGGCTCAACGCCGGCGACGTTGGCCCGCCGTTGACCCGGCGACGGGCCACAGCCTGTAGAATGATGGACGGTTTTGCCGTCAAAGTGAGGGATCGAACCACTTTACAAGCTGATTACAGATCATGATGGTGTGTGATCGATGACACCTCCCCGTAAAAGAGAAGTGCTAAAGTCCGGGTGCTCAGTCTAGGTGAGTGAGTGAGTGAGCGAGCGAGCGAGCGAGTGAGTGAGTGAGTGAGTGAGTGAGTGAGTGAGTGAGTGAGTGAGTGAGTGAGTGAGTGAGTGAGTGAGTGAGTGAGTGAGTGAGTGAGTGAGTGAGTGAGTGAGTGAGTGAGTGAGTGAGTGAGTGAGTGAGTGAGTGAGTGAGTGAGTGAGTGAGTGAGTGAGTGAGTGAGTGAGTGAGTGAGTGAGTGAGTGAGTGAGTGAGTGAGTGAGTGAGTGAGTGAGTGAGTGAGTGAGTGAGTGAGTGAGTGAGTGAGTGAGTGAGTGAGTGAGTGAGTGAGTGAGTGAGTGAGTGAGTGAGTGAGTGAGTGAGTGAGTGAGTGAGTGAGTGAGTGAGTGAGTGAGTGAGTGAGTGAGTGAGTGAGTGAGTAAATCCTAGCCTTACAATGCCAGAAGGCATTAACTCATACTTGAATAGGGAGCGGTTGTTGCATTTTGTATTTATTTGCCACGCTTATAAATGTGAAAGTGAAATTGTTGTACATGTATACTTAAAAATACCATCCGTTAGTTAATTATTCTACGTCCGTTAATGAACGCACGCCCCCTGCCTAAAAATAATATTTCAAATCAAGCTCACAATCGTGACGTCGCCTGTGACGTGTGCCATTCATTTCGCCTGGTAATGAGATTTTCGTGTCGGGAACAAAAAACTCGATTTTTAGACGGGTATTTTGGTGTGGGAGGATTGAGACAGATCACGATAATCCCTGCATATTTCACTCTGAAACCGAAGGTTTTTTTTGAAAGATTCTTCTCGAGTTATGTGACCTCACTGTGGTATATTGGCTGCGCATAGAGAATCATTCAACGAGATCTATGTAAAAACTACAATAACATGCCGTACGGTTCACCAGATAGTCTTTTTCAACTTTGAGTTATGATTTTCTACCGCAATTTCCACCTCAGAGTGAAGTAAAATTATTCAATATATTACATCCAAGTGTAGTACAGTAAACGACAACTTCACATAGATGTCTTCAACTCGATAAGTCATAAATTATGTACTATGGGGTTAAAAATAACATGGATTTTCTCTTGATTAGAGGTGTGGGTCATAATGAACAAACAGTATTCTGATGTGTAATATTGTAATTATCTTAATAGTCATTATTGGTTAAAAGATCAAGGCGGATTCAGAGTGCACTGGACGAGTTCACAGTAAGTTGGGGCGAAAGAGGTCATTGGTAAAGTCAGGGTTCAAATCACCAAAAATTCTATATTTGGCTAGATAACTGTTTTAAGTTTACGATCATCATAAATGTTTTAGTTAGGTCTTCCTGCTTTATGTAAATACCTTTAATTTAAATGGCCAATTTTAAATATTTTACTCTTTTCATGCGGGGATCGACTTTAGACGTCAGAATATGACGTCTATGGACGTCATATTCTGCCGTCTAAAGTCGGTCCCCGCACTGAAGGGTTAAAGCAGGGGGACGAAATAAAAGTGAACAGGTGAGGTCCACGCTCGTCTGCGATTGAGAAACCGATGGGGACACCTAGTGGCCGATTCGACAAACTCTCCTGTCTCTACGCTCAGGAAAGAAGTAGGCCTACTTCTTTCCTGAGCGTACAGACAGGAGAGTTTGTCGAATCGGCCACTAGGTGTCCCCATCGGTTTCTCAATCGCAGGCGAGCGTGGTGAGGTCTACATTACAGTGACTGATAAATTAATATGTATTATAATGGTCCACTTTTTTTATGAACAGCGAGACAATCCACGCTGTCAATAGCACAGTTCTTCAGAAGCACACACGAGACTGGCGTTATTTATCTATACTATGGGCCAGTCATCATTCATTTAGCATTCAGACAAACCACGTCATGTGTTTCTCTAGTTTTATTTTGGGCGGGGGCCCTAGGGTAGTGGTTAGCACCGCTGCCTTTCACGCCAGAGTTCGGGGTTCGGTTCCCGGTCTCGGCGGTTTCAAAGAAACAAAAATGTTTCTTCCCCATCCACGTGTGAAAGTCAGTATTGTGGGGAGCCTCCGTGACCGAGAGGTAGCGTGCTCGGCCTCAGACCGCCAGGGCTCGAATTTCGAATCCTGTGTCTGGAGGACAGTGTCACCTCAATCATCTCACCATTCTCAGGAGGTTCTCCTGGCCCAGTTTAGCCTATATGTGCACAAAGGTGGCCTAAAGCCCGATTCATTTCATTTCTAGTTTTATTTTCCCCAGAGGGGACGATTGTTAATGGAGGAACGTTCTCATACCAGTCTCATTTTACTCAAAGTGGCTAGGTTTTTCTTTACCTGCCCCACGGTCGTCATATATACATGTGTGATAGCCAGACATTCCGATGTCCATCCGCAAAGTGACGTAGAAATGAATAACGTTAGTGCTATAAAAGCAAGATAATCAGAAATGTAGATTTTTTATGGTCAATTTGATTTATTCAAACTCTGATGCAATGCAAACAGCAGTGACTACTCACTCTTCAAGTATAGTCTCTCGATGTTGTTTGCGTTTACGTGCAGAATAGTTCTCTCGAGCTGTCAGTTTTGCATTGCTAAGGTAAAACAATGCCAACTTCCAATGAAAGACAAATATAAATGTTTTTTGTTCGAAATAAAATGTGTCAAAATATATATATAAGACACAGAAAGAAGACATCACGCAATAAATTCAAGCTGTGTATGACTGTACAAAGCGTTTCTGAGATAAGCAAATTCAATTCAGTCAACATCACTTTTTCAAAAAGTGAGAATAAATCAGACAAAATAGTAAAGAATAATCATTCACTGATCTTCAATGAGAGATTGGGGTTTAAAGTCACAATCTGCTCTCTTCTGGAATGTTGCGTTGGACAGCTTTATATGACACTATATGCCTGGCGGTGTTTTTAAAGGTTACTGTCTACTTGGTACAACATTGTTGGTGTTGCTGTTGTAGCCCATGAGACACTTGATCTTCTGGATCACTAGAGCACATCTCACTCTCTCTCTAGGCAGAAAACATATCTTTAACGAAACGTAGAACCAACTTTATTGTAATGCTGGGCCAATCAATAATTATTCAATCACTCCAAGTGTTTCGGTGATAGTTGAGTGGTGTGCACAATGTTCAGCGAGAAAGACAGCAGTTTGTTTTGTTAACCGTGCTAACGTTTCCTGTCCGCGGCATTGACCCAACAAACACGAGATATTGACCTAATGCTGGGCCGCCGTGGCTAAACAACATTGGGTCAATGTCTCGTGCTTGTTGGGTTTCATCGTGTTGATCGATGACGCAAAGTGAAAAAGATGGCGGGGACCATCATTGCCCCGAATGCAGACCTAATACTGACTGACGGAAGCAATTGAAAGGCCGGCAGGAATCCGGTAGATCTACCTCGTGAAGCGTTGGGATAGTGTTGAATGAACGCTTTCTAACGCTTGTGGAAAACTGATAATAGAAAGTGAGACGTTGATTTATGCACCGCCTAAAGCCCCAGTCGCACCCCCCACCCGCCTACGCGTCCGGTTATCCACTGTCCACCGTGATTATTCACACTTATCAGCCTCGTGGGCAGGTGCCCGCATGGTGCAGCGGCTCTTTACCCCATTTGTGTCACAGCGCAAATTTTGTGGTAAAAAAGGTGATTTTAATAGAAAACGATGCAAGCCATAAACCTTTTTAGCTGGGGATTGACTTTAAACGTCATAATTTATAGACGTTAGATTCTGACGTCTAAAGTCGGTCCTCGCACTGGACTAATGGCCTTAGACCCATAATATAGGTATTCAAATAAAGTGGAAAGAGCTAACTAAGACATTTATGATGATTACAAATTGAAACAAATATTTGGTGGCCATGGTTTATACACAGAAGGGTTTTACTTTAGCATGTAGTCAGCCAAAGAGACCTCCAAACTTTCTTTTAGCCATCAGCTTATAGCAACTAGAAAAATGTGCCTAATAGTTGCGCCGGTTAGGAGTGCTATTTTCAATTTTTTTAATTCCCATAGGGCGATATATTGATGACAGCATAATAATGTATATACCAGCATCTATTAAACATACACTTGAGGCAATTTAAATGTAGCAATTGCGAAGAATTATATTACCAGGTGCATTTAGATGGCGTTAGATGACGTGACGACAAGCAGTTTGACATATCATGCCAGCACGACAGCAGGTTTTTAATCGTGATTAAACAATTAGAATAATTAAATCCCTAACAAAATCCTGTGGACCAAGGTCGTGTGTAATAAAACCAGTGTACATAGGACTGAATGGTGGTGTCATTCAACCATTCTCACCCACAATGAAAGACAAACAGCAGTAACTACTCACTTTTTAAGTGAGTAGTTACTGCTCTTTGTCTGATCAGTGTAGCCGACTGGAATCAATTAGTGATCTGCCTTTTCCGTGACATCGCACAAGGCGTGATGCTAGATTAGAAACTCATTTGTCATTCACTTCATTACTGCAAAATTACAATAAAAACATAGATAAATAAAATAAGTATGCAGTTGTTCAGTAAATCGTCTTAATGCAAGTCTCCAGCTTACAACAGTAGTCAAATAAATCATCGTCTTGGATACTAGAGGGTGTACCCACTTTGTGAAGTGACAGATACACTTTTTCATTCCCGAAGGGATACAATTTCCCGGTTTTATTTTTGCTATTTGCTATATTTTTGCTACTCTTTTAACATTTTAAACATGTCTACGTTTTTTGTAAATTGCTGTTTGAGATTTAACGCTGTTTGAAATTCAAGCTCAGATGAAAGCGGAGCGGATAGCCATTCAGAACTACGCTACACGGCGTTAACTCGGATTTTGTTCATTTAACTAAACTATGTCTTAAATTTTGGAACCGGAATGTGTCATGTGATCCCCATTAGAATTAACCCTTTCATATTTATTCTTTATTTTATTATTTTATCAGCAGCAGACATTAACCCATGAAGCGCTGAATTATTTTATATAAACCATGGAGACCAAAGGGGTTTTTCAATGTGAAATCATCATAAATGTCTCAGTTGGCTCTTTCTGATTCATTTGAATACCTATGTTACGGGTCTACGGTCAGTATAAATATTTTTACTCTTACAGTACGGGGATCGACTTTAGACGACAGAATCTGACGTCTACAGACGTCAGATTCTGACGACTAAAGTCGGTCCCCGCGCTGTAAGGGTTAATACTAGTAGGCCTATATCAAGTAACATGAAGTACTGAAAAACACCTGTGGCCTGTGGAATACTGAGTCGATATCAGGATGTTTCACCGTTGCGCAACTGGAGGGGAACACCATAGGGCCAGTAAGACTACATACATGTAGCTAAGCTCATGTACCCATGTAAGCTCGGAAAATATTATGTTTAAAAATATGCCTCGCGGACCCATACCGTATCTCTCTTTGAAGGTCCGATATACATCACATCTCGCACCTCTACAGCAGTTCCTTTCTCGTTGGCCCTCAACTACACCATAAAATGATTAGTTTATTCAATAATAATGCTCACCCACTCATGTCGTTGAAAAAATATAAATATCTATGTATATATATATGTCTTGGTTTAGGTTTTTTTTTTAGAACAGGTTACGTCATCCAAATTTCCATTCGCATATCGTAAGATGTCACAAACAGTGTTTAACTGCTGCAAGATGATATGTAGGCCTACTAGGATACTAACATTATGATGACAGTAACGCATGAGGTGATTTGAAAAAAAAAACAAAAAGAAGCATGGGGGAAATCCAGGATAAAGTAGGATAAAAGTAGGACATACTCCACATAGTAAATGTGTGATTTAGATTATTTTGACTCGATGACTCGTCTGAAATTTCGTTTCTTAGATGTATTTGGGAAAATAATAAGATCCCACTACTGGTTACTGGAGAGTATACAAACCATCCTATGCGCTAACAAAATGCTGGTAGAACTTTGTAAAAAATGGCGTGAACAAAAAGGTATGGAAAAAACTGAGAGAAACTAGAAACGGACCTGTAAAATGTAGGGAAAAGTAGGCACATGAAAAAAAGTTTTTAAAAAATAAGAGAGTAGTCCCACCCCCTCCCTTGTTGCCTTTGCAAGGCCATCTCTTTTGCTTAGCAAAATTAGCTGAAATTGCAAATTCAGCGATATCAGTTACAGCATTGTGATATGGACATGACCATGATGACAGACCATCATCATGATAACATTATCAATCTGGAGTCTGGACATTTGGCGCTCCTGAAAGAACAAAAACACTTCCCTCCAATCTCAAGCCAGCTAGCGTCTTGGATTTTCAGATTTAAAGAATATATTTACACCAATTTGCAGTGTTAGTCCTGAGTGAAATACCGCAAAAAATAGTTTGGCAAATGAACCCTTTACGTGCTAAGCACGACTATAGTCGTTTTTATTCTGTTTTGTTAGCTGATTAAATCACTGTTATTGGGAGCGGAATGAGTTTATAAACATCAAGATTTGAAAAATGTTGGCCTCAAATTAAACAAATGTAAACTTCAATAGGGTAAAAATGTAAATAAGGTAACCTGGCAGGTAAAGGGTTAATATTTGTAGACGGTACAGTCAACAATAAAAAATAAGATAACTTTGAACATTGAATTTAAGCAATGTGTTGTGAATAGTTCACGATACAGTTGACAGTATCATCGGTAGTTTCCACTAATGTTGAATCTACCTATGCTGTCATGATGCATAATGCCGACAATAATAGACGATGTATATACTTCCATTAATTTGTAATATCGTTATGAATTTGTTTTCATGTTGTAACATTGATATTTTTCAGAAAGCAAGAAAAGCACTTATAAAATCCCAAACCATCACGTAGACAGGGAAAAGAAAGACCCACCCATTGTCAATACGAAAGGTCTTCGTATTTTGGGGCAACATAACTTTAGAGAAGGCACCTAATTATATCTCCCCTCTGTACACAGAAGTGGGGACATATTGCTTTACCTCTGTTCGCTCAGTCTGTCTCAGTCTGTGTCTCCCATTCATTTCTCTCCAGCGCTATCTGACGTGCAGGCGGTCAAACACGAGATGTTGACCCAATGCTGGGTTAATGTTGGCCCACCGTCTACGACGCTGACCCAACGTTAGCCCAGTATTGGGTTACCGTGTCCTGTTTGGCGCTACGCTGAATGTGGGCCAGCTGCTGGTAGCACGAGCATGAAGTACTGACTAGGGCTGACTGGATACTGCCCAGCAGCGGTAACGCTAGCCCAAAATTTAACAGACATTGGATCTGTGCCAGCTTGTACTTTGTGGACACACCAGAGCCAACAGAAAACACTGTCCAGTGTTAACTGGTTGAAGGCCAGAGCCGGCGACGGTGGACCAGCGTTGATCAGGCATTGGTTTGACGTGTTGTGTTTGCTGGGCATAATGTGGTAGGCGTCTTAGCCGCTGCATGATAGGATCCACTTAGCTTTCCAGCAAACACGGGTATTCAAGCAATGCTGTTTCAATGTTGGCCCACCGTCTTCGACGCTGGCCCAACATTAAAACAGAATCGAGTGAATGACCCGTCTTTTCTGGGTATAAGCTATCAACCTTTAAGTTGCTGGAGAGGAGACATCTCCAGTTTTTCGTTTACACAAAAAACTAGACCCTTCTAGTTGTTTGTCTAACTCATAGTATAGGGCCAGTATATACCGTAGAACTCTCGCCACTCCAACGCTGTTCATCGTATGCAAAGTTTTTTTTCGTAGTGAACAAACACGAAATATTGACCTTATCCAACACCGGACCGTCGAATCTTTTTGGCGAAAAGGCGGACTATTTAGATTCGAGTGTCAAATGTAATCAAATGCAAAAAATGTACCTAGTACAGAAAATAAGAGCTCGTCCTACTGCCATGCACAGGCAAACAGCAGTAACTGCTTACTGTTCAAGTAAGCAGTTACTGCTGTTTGCCTTTGCAAAGGCAAATAGCAGTAAATGCTTACTTGAAAAGTAAGCAGTTACTGTTGTTTGTATTTGCACAGTCCTTCGGTGAGAGCCATGTGTCCCTGTTTGCTGTGTAAAGACATGACCTGATTGGAGCACCGTTATCAAATAACACAAAAAAAACACTGGCTTATCAGCCATGTCTGGCTAAAGGAGGTCAGTCGTCTCGTTGCTACGCTTTTTTATTGGCTGTTTAGGCGCCTTCTGTGCATTACTCATCTTTCACAACAAGTTACCTTACCCACGAGCACGCAGTGCGATACCTTGCTTTATCGAGCATACAGTCCAACTATTTTACATAGCCAGATACCTTGAATGTCGCGCGTCGCAAGACTGGCCAATGAGAGAGCCCTTGACCACGCGTTGACAGCTGACTGAGAGCATAGCCTGCTTGTTTCCGTTGGTATGTTAGATCAGATAGGTAGATAAGCTCGGAATCTCACGCTGATGTTATTGTGTTCCCAGCTCTCTGAATGGCGGTACACGTCACTGTCCAAATGAGAGATTCCCAACTTGTCTATATAGTACATCTAGCAACGGAAACATGTCACTGTGTATGAGAAATGAACAAGAGGTCAATTCTTCGTGACCTTTTATGACACATTTATAAATCTGAAACATCCAATGAGGTTTAAATCTCAGACACACCCCCAAGATGACCACATAGACAGAAAAACTGATTGTAGTACTCGATACGGCCAGGCTCCTGCGGTATGCCCTCGCGTGAGCCTGGCCAAGAGAAGATGTGCACTACTGTGCACAATTAAGGTTCCGCTGATGCTACAGAACCAAGCTTGTATCCCCTTTAATTGGTGAGAATGCCTGCAAACGGCCCAAATGACTGGATGTATGGCGCTATATCAAATACCTTAATATATTATATTAGGCCTACCTTACATTATTATATTATTTCGTATTATTTACTTATAATCCTTATAATTTATTATAATATATTATATTGAAATGAAATAAATGGGGTTTCGGGCCAACTTTGTGCACATGTAGGCTAAACTGGGCCATGATAAACTCCTAAAGATGGTGAGATGGATTTGATGACACTGCCCTCCAGACACAGGATTCGAAATTCGAGTCCTGGCGGTCTGAAGCCGAGCACGCTACCTCTCGGTCACAAATACTCCCCACAATATTGAATCATTACAAGTGAGCGGGGTAGAAACATTTGGTTTCTTTCAAACTTGAAGGCCAGAGAGGGGTTCGAATCCACCATCTCCCATTTTCCGGGCAGGCAGTTTTAACCACTGCACCAGGGCCCCTGCCCTCCGACCTGTTTTGAATGCCTGTGCAACCTCAAATGAGAGGCAGATAGGACAGTTTTGCGTCTAGGCGACGATATATCCTGGGTATTTTGAAAATAGCTGGCATTGCGTCCCGGATTCGGACTTGTCATTATTTGCAATGTCGCCTCAGATTGCAGTAGGACAAAACACATTTTCTCACTTCAGGGTGTAAAAGTTTGACCTTGACAGACGACAGTCCCCTAACCCTTCCTGCAAGAGGATTTAGTCCATTAGAGGGGGATTTGGGTCTAAATATTTGCACCTTTGAATCGAAATTATTGTGAAACATTGACGCTGGGTTGGTTTAATGCTGGGCCAGCGTCGCAGACGGTGGTGGACCAGCTAGACAACAATGCGTCACATCTCGTGTTTTCTCTGCAGGCCGCGACATTCTCGTCACTGCTGCCATTATGGACTGTTGTTTCAACAAGGCTATTTTGTGTGCTTGTTGTTTTAACCCCTTAACCACCAAATCATTTAATTTGAATTTTCACGCACTTGAAGTTCTGTCTCGCTAACGCGATTCACAACTTTAAGTGTTATTTTTAAACGTACCATAAATCAAACCCAGAACACAAAAGCGCAAAAAAAAATATTATTATTATTGATACTAACAAAAAGGACCCGTTGACCCAATGTTGGTTGAATGTGGTCCAGCGAGGCTGAGCGTCTCATGTTAGTTGATAAGTCATTGAAGCCCGTATACCACAACAACACACATGTTTAATATTAAGTAGGGTCATAAAATTTTCCATGGCTACACATGGCTGCTATGCGGATCTAACAGACAGTCACTGTTATACGAAAAAAATAACTACATGCTTTTAAAGGTGATCTATCACCCCTTATATGGTATGAATAATTATGTCCTTGTATGGGGTGATTGGCTATCATGTGACCCTCTCAGAGGGTCACATGATAGTCGATCACCCCATATAAGGAAACACTTGTGCCCCATCTTGTGGCAACTTTCATTTATTTGTCACAAATTTATTCATACTATATAAGGGGTGATAGATCACCTTTAAGATTTGCAGAGCAGAGCACATTACGCAAACGTGTACACCTTATGTTAACGTATATACAGCTGATGGTAATGTGTACAGCTGTCATGAACGTGTACACCTGACCTGAATATGTACACCTGACACCAAAACAAATGAGTGTGATAGCACATATAAACTTGACTGAAACAGCATTTGTTGTGACCGAATTATATACTAGTATATAGAGGCTTTGTGATTTGATTCTTTATTGTGGTTCTGTTGTATTTATGTTGCCTGAATTGGTCTCCAAACACAAGCAAAAACTTCTTTTAATTGACCTGACCTCGATCTTTTACCCACATCCGGTTCGCCATGCATGTTGTAAAAATGTAGGTTGGGGTACCAAACTCGGCACGTTGATCCAACATTGGATCAACGTGTAATGTTTGTCGGGGGGCTAACCAAAATCGCAATCGGCCTACTGAGCCAAAGTGCGGCTGGTTGGGCTTATGTGTTATAATAGGCTTACTGGGGCAATCATGCAATCAATTGACCTAGATTTCAGGCTGAGATTTAGGTCAACCAGTTTGATCTTTAAACATGTGTCTCTGTAATGGCTCGGCAGGATCCTGGTCGTATCGAGTACTACAATCAGTTATTCTGTTTATGTGGTCAGCTTAAAGGGGTGTCTGAGATTCAAACCTCATTGAATGGTCATAACAGGTCACGAAGAATTGCCATCTTGTTCATCTGTCATGCATAGTTACCTGTTTCTGTTGCTAGATGTATTATATAGACAAGTTGGGAATTTCTCATTTTGGACAGTGAGTTGTACCGATTTTGTCATGGCGGCCAGTAATCATATAGCGGCCGCCATTCAGGGAGCTGTGACACAATGACATCAGCATGAGATTCCGAGCTTATATATCTATCTGACCTATCATACCAACGGAAACAAGCATGCTTTACAGTCAGCCAGCTGCCAAGCGCTGTCTGATCGGCCGGTCTTGACACGCGCGACATTTAAGGTATCTCGCTATTTAAATAGTTGGACGCTATGCTCGATAAAGCAAAGTATCGCACTGCGTGCTCGTGGGTAAGATAACTTGTTGTGGAAGATGCCTACCCACTGTCCAGAAGCGAGCAACAAATAGGGCCAAACATATGGCTATTCCCTTTTCCTGCAGAGACCGGTCCCTTTTTCAGCCGTTTGATTTACTTTGCGCTCGCTAGGGGACGTACTTTATGACAAAGGGGACAGATAAGATAGCCTGCGGCGAGCACACAATATCCTGGCCTTTGTAAAATATGTCAGGAACTCTTGACATGCCCATTTTCCGTTTGTCAGGGCTGTGGGTGTCCCCCTGCTGAGTGAAAGACTGAGGGGCAGCTGTTCTTACCCAATACTTTGTCAATTTTAACCCTTTGGCTGCTAGCTGCAAATATTCGGACAGTGAAACATTTCACGCTAACAAATAGCTCTATTTCTACCAACAGAGTAGATTTTTTTCCGAAAATTTCTAATCAGATGAGTATAAAGCGGAATCTGTGTCATTAATAGTTCTTTAAAGCTGTCGCAATGGTAAGGTTATCGTCCGGACAAATGTCATCAAATGAATCGATAAAGCCTGGTAAAACTTAAGCTATTTAACAATCTCCTATACATTTGTTTTTAATTCTAAGCTTTTGTTTCGGTAAAGATATTATTATTAATAGCGGTTAGGACTACACAAATAATCAAAGGGACTGTAGTCGGTTTCACATTAACCGTGGTGAATGATTTTCGCTGATTTCTCAGTCAATTCTCAACCAATTGTCATGAAATTTTACAAGCACTATTTCCCGAAATTGCATTGAAAAATATTGTATAGTTTAAAAGTTAGTCTATTTAACATCTAGTAAATAAACAAGGTCGCCCTATATAAACCCATTAACTTCTTCTCCGAATGAAAAAAAATCAGAGTTGTCCCCGCGTGACTAGACAATATAGTGTGTGCAAAATTGGTTCAGAATTGACTGAGGAATCAGCGAAATTAATTCCCCGTAGTTAATGAATTAAATGTGAATCTGACTATAGCCCAATACTACAGCTAGATTTAGTCATGGTGAATTCCCAGTAAACACAAAACATTTGTATAACATTTATACAGCGTCGGCCAAACGGCATCGACGTTGGTCCAACATTGTATAAATACTATACAAATGTTTTGTGTTAAGTGGGCTAACAGCTGGTTGATTTTAATTGTTTATATATTGTCAAACAAAATTAGTTCAACAATAAAAGATAAAATTGAATGACTATATTAATATCAAGATTTCATTTTTTTGTAAGCCTAAGTAAACCATTAAATGCAGGTGGGTTACATCCCAGTAAACGCAAACCATTTGTATAACATTTGGACAACGTTGGACCAACGTCGAAGACGTTGGGCCGACGTTGTACAAATGTTATACAAATGTTTTGTGTTTGCTAGGATAATTACTCGACACTGACATGTGAAGGATTAACGTCAGTGGGCTTTCTAGGAACTCTATGTCTTAATTACTAGAAACCTGATAAACAACTACAAGTATCTAATCATTCGACGTAAGGATTCACTCCACTTTTCTCGAACTTTCTTATTAAATTCTTAAAACATTCGTCCCGTGGAGTTTCCAGGAATAGTCTGCGTCATATCACATACTTGCCGGATAGTCGGTTAAGTTATAGAAGTAGTTTAGTTTCCAACCATGTATTGTCCACATTCTCACAATTTATTATCATAATTATTATCCTATACTGTGGGACGGCGGAAAAACACTGCTGTTTCATTCGTTTGAAACTGACATGGCTGCCGTAATTGACAGCTTCAAACGAGTAATACTCCCACCTCAGAATCTATAGTTTTGTCCCGATTAATTAAGTGATACTTCAGTTGGATTTGTACCTACCAATTTCATGGGGGCAGCCAGAGCATATAAATTAAAGATAAAATAACAAAGCACTGGTGTGACACAAGGATAACTCATAGTACATTTTGAATATATGCCCTATATTTGCACTTTTTTAAATATAGTTTTAAAAATACAACTTGCAGGGGGTTTTTTTTATAAAGAAAGAGGCCTAAAGATGTTCGTGAAAATGCTCAACATTTAAATATGTTCAGCATGTCTGAAATTGACAAAGATACCAACATGTTTCTGCTTACCGTTAATATCATTGCTCATTCTTTCTGTTAATTTCCTCGCCCTAATTAAAAAAATACATTACACTTTTTGAAGACAGGCATCTTTCACGGCGAGCACTGTGTAAAATATGGTTACGAACTTGGTCGACCAGTGCGGACTCCCTTTGTCTTTTCTTTCGCCTGTTTTACTGCATCCACTGCCTCTAATAGGGAATGGCCCGGCCAGCCCACGATGTCGGGTTGATGTCGTGGCAACGTCGTGAGACGTTGGCACGACATTCACGTGACATCGTGGGCTGGTCGGCTTGTCGTCGTGCCATATCACGGTGCTGGTGCGAAGTCATTAAAATAAATGAAAAAAGATAAACGCATCGCCATTCTATTATCTTCCAAGACTTATTTACAGCGAGGACGACCCCTAACGAATATCTCACGTCTCTCGCCACTGTTATAATTGATAAAACGGACGCGATATCGAGCCACAAACTGCCGCCTCTATAATTATGTTCACAATGTGGGCCCCCGTCATAATTATGTTACGTTTATTTGATGAGCAAGTGCCTTTATCGCGAGATTGATCTTCACAACTCCATGTTCAGAAATCGTCTTGAACTTATTTTTTCGAAACAATTTTTTTCACGCATTTTTGACATTTTTCTTATTGCTGTTTCAACAGTTTATCTGTGTTTAGTTTGTGATTATCACTGGCACGTGTTTATTTTCGTGTCGTATTTCACAGACTTTGATCCAAATGTAATATGATGAGACAAACACTATATTATCACGCATAGTACAGTTTACAAGCTGGCAAAAGACATGTTCGTGCGACTGGCAATATATCCCATTACCATTTAATCATCTCTCCACATGCGCGTTGTAAGATGCATTTAGTCTACTCCTCATGTTTTTTCAACACGTTTGTCATAGAACACCGTCTTGCAAAACGAAAGAGTAGCTTCTTCAACTTGAAAGTACTTTATAAGTAATCAGTTACTGCTGTTTGCCTTAGCACGTCACTACTTTCCCATCGAGTTCTTTCAGCTCTTTCAAGTTACTTTGTTGCAACCTCTTCTTTCTGATACGTCTCACTTTTCCATCACAAGGTTTCACGAGTTTTTGTTGTTTCTATGATTATAGGCTTATTTACAACGAGCTATATATATATTTCTCTTGAGCCACGCTGATTCGGATTTTTCTCGCAAAAAGCGTTCCATTCATGCACTGCCGAGTAGCAGATGATCAGCACGTCTCTCACCTAGCTTATTATTCACTTTTTAGCTCATCCGACCTTTAGGCTTAGATGAGCTTATGCCATCGTGTTGCGTCTGTCGTCTGTCGTCTGTTGTCTGTCGTCTGTTGTCTGTCCACAATTCACAAGAAAAGCTTCTCCTCCCTCAATTCTTATCCGATTTCAATTCTGTTTGGTTTGTTTGAAAGAGCTTGGGCCTGTGGATTAAACTTCCCCGCGGATTTAAGAAATTTTAATTATTAATTAACTTATGACCTAATTAGGACCTAATTATGGCACTCTGTCCACCATTCACAAGAAATGCTTCTCCTCCCTTAATAATTATCTGATTTCAATTCTGTTTGGTCTGTTTGAAAGCACTTGGGCCTGTACATTAAACCTCCTCGCGCATTTGAAAAATTTGAATTACTAAATAACTTATGACCTAATTAAGACCTAATTGGGGCACTCTGTCCACCATTCACAAGAAATGATTCTCCTCCCTCAATTCTTCTCTGATTTTAATTATGTTTGGTTTGTTTGAAAAAGCTTGGGTCTGTGCAATAATCTTCCTCACAGATTTGAGAAATTGTAATTATTATTCAACTTATGACCTAATTAAGAACTAATTAGAGCACTCTGTCCACAATTCACAAGAAATGCTTATCCTCTCTCAATTCTTAGGCGAGTTCAATTCTGTTTGGTTTGCTTCAAATAACTCGGGCCTGTGCATTAATCTTCCTCACGGATTTCAGAAATTTGAATTATTAATTAACATATGACTTAATTAAGACCCAATTAGGGCACTCTGTCTACAATTCACAAGAAATGCCTCTCCTCCAATTCTTATCCAATTTCAATTTTTGTTTAGTTTATTTGAAAGAGCCCGTGCATGTGAATAGGACTGCCTCATGGATTTCAGAAATTTTAATTCGTAATCAACTTGCCCTAATTAAGGATGAGCTTCTGTGTCATTGACACTCTGGTTTGTATCCGTCTCCGCGAGTCCACATCTGTAGGGCCACATGCTGGGTGATTTTTTTCAATTCCTATCCCTTTGAGCGCTACCCGAGAGTATACTGGGGTTTTTATTATAAGTTACGATTCTTGGGAGTGGAATATACGTTAAATTCCCGCGAATTACAAATATTTCTTATCAAATTAAACAAAGATATGCAAGTTTCACCCACGTGAAATTGTGGCTCGCTACCGATTCTTGGGAGTGGAATATACGTTAAATTCCCGCGAATTACAAATATTTCTTATCAAATTAAACAAAGATATGCAAGTTTCACCCACGTGAGATTGTGGCTCGCTACCTGCTGATAAATTTGAATTATTTGAGTTGGTGCTCAAACGCTCAAATAGAAAAGAGTTTCATCCTCATTGTCATAGTATTATTTGCATTTGATGATTTATATATATTTCTGCCACAATTTTTTTCTGGCCGCTCATTTGGTGAAACTTGGGACAACATTGCAGACGTAGACCAACGTTGAGATAGAGCACAACCAGTCCGTGATGAGTGGAGGGAATATCGTGGAAACAATGCATAAACTTAAATGTCGTCAAATGAATAAATTGTAATTTTCACTCACTTGAAGTTGTGGCTCGCTGACGCGACACACAGCTTCAAGTGAGTGTACATGATTCAGATTTCTCAAAAAGTGAAGGTTAACGATTCAGCAATTTTGCTAATTGATGTCACCTTTTTAAATAATAACACGTTCAAAAGCTCATATGTAAAAAAAATGTAAAAAAAAAAATGTATAATCGTGACCGGCGGTTAAAGGGTGAATGTTACGCCAGCAACATTGGGCCAGCGCTGGGTCGACGTCGCGTGTTTGCTGGAAATGATGATAGCTGGTTATCTGTCTCGTGGACAGGAGGTGCAAAGCTGTAAAAGAGGATCTTCTTGATATGAGGAGGGAGATCTGTCATTGCGCGATCTGCTTACAATAATTACCATCATTTGTGGGGGAATTAACCCTTAAAGCGCTGAAATATCTTCATATAAAGCATGGAGACCAAAGGGTTTTTTCAATTTGAAATCATCTTAAATGTCTTAGTTAGCTTCAGTTGAATACCTATTTTATGGGTCTAAATTCTAATTCTAAATGCGTTACTCTTTCAGCGCGGGGACCGACTTTAGACGTCAGAATCTGACGTCTGTAGACGTCAGATTCTGACGTCTAAAGTCGGCCGCCGCGCTGAAAGGGTTAAGACTTAGATGCCGAGGATTATAATCTATGGACACTGATCAACTCGTTATGTAATCCTGCATAACATGCCCAGAATGAATAAATGGGTTTTAGGTCACCTTTATGCACATAAAATTATGGGCTAAACTGGGCCAGGAAAATCTCCCGAGGATGGTGAGATGAATGAGACACTACCCTCCAGACACAGGATTCGAAATTCGAACCGTGGCCGAGCTCGCTACTTCTCGGTCTCGGAGGCTCCCACAATATTGAATCTCCACGGGTGAGCGGAGAAGAAACATTTTGCTTCTTTGAAACTTGAATGCCATAGCGGGGTTCGAACCGGCGATCACCGACTTTCCAAGCAGGCAGATTTAACCACTGCACAAGGACCCCCGCTCCTGCCTTTCAGTGGAAGATGTAATCATGATAACCCCCACCCCCCCCCCCATCCCCCCTAGTCCCTGCTCAAAATAATGAGTTGTGTTGTAGACCTAATGAAATAACATTGTATAAACTCATGCCTAATTCTTGTAACGCGTATTGTATTATTCATAATCATCTTTGTACTTGATGGCATTCTATGACAAGCAAGACACCGGCCAAAGGAAGAATAACATTGCCATTTCAGATACTGCATTATCTCCCGCCGTTCCGCTGAGTAAGTTGATTATCTTCCCTTCACTTTCGGATCCTTTGGATTAATTAATTACTCGTTAGTGACACCTCATGTAGGTGGTGTAGTTTTCTCTAAGGGTATATTCTCTTACGCTCTCAGATTAGTTGTTCTACGAATCACGTGTTTGTCAGACTGACTTGAGTTTTGTAAAATTAGATTGTGAGTATTGATTTTTTAAATTGTTTCTGTTTTGGTTATGTGTTTTTGTACATCAACATTTCCACATAAAAGTTTGCAAATCAGTATAGGGCTAGTTCACATTCAGCTATCGCGAGTAAGGCCTCTATGTCTTTATTATTGCTTCTTTTCTTTCAAATGAAATTTAACACGCTTATGACACTTATATAATAGCTACAAACTGATGAAATCAGGCTGAATCATCTTCCCTAACAAATTATCTTATCCACGAGCCCGCAGGGCGATACCTTGCTCTATCGAGCCAGCATCCAACAATTTGAAATAGCGAGCTACCTTGAATGTTGCGTCTCAGGACCGGCCGATCAGACAGCGCTTGAGAGCTGCATGAGAGCAGAGCTTGCTGTTTCCGTTGATCTGATCAAGGAAGATTACTCGATATGATAGATATAGGAAAGCTCGGAAACTCACGCTGATGTCATTGTGTAACTGCCTGATGGCGGCCACTATATGATTACTGGCCGCCATGAGGGAGTTCGGTACACCTCACTGTCAAAAATGTGAGATTCCCAACTTGTCTATATAATACATCTAGCTATATATATATATGATATGAATCGGGCTTTAGGCCACCTTTGTGCACATATAGGCTAAGCTGGGCCAGGAGAACCTCCTGAGGATGGTGAGATGATTGAGATGACACTGTCCTCCAGACACAGGATTCGAAATTCGAGCCCTGGCGGTCTGAGGCCGAGCACGCTACCTCTCGGTCACGGAGGCTCCCCACAATACTAACTTTCACACGTGGATGGGAATACATCTAGCAACGGAAATAGGTGACTGAGACTGAGAGCTGAACAAGAGGTCAATCCTTGGTGACCCTTAAATAAATCTGAAATATCCATTTGATGAGGTTTGAATCTCAGACACACCCCCAAGATGCCCACATAGACAGATGCGTACTCGATACTGCCAGGCTCCTGCGGTAGCACTCGCATGAGACTGGCTAAGGGAAGATGAACTTAATTGACCTGCTCTACAAATTGAGTGATCTGAAATGAAAGGTAACTCAGTAGCGATATTGCAGATTCACTGATTCATCACAGCAAACACGACACGTCAAGCCAATGCCGATTTAATGTTGGCCCGCCGTCTCCGACGTCAGCCCAGCATTAAATCGGCATTGGTCTAACGTATCGTGTTTGCTGCGTCGAGCTAATTAATTTGTTTTGGAAGTAGGCCTACATTAAACAGTTATTTTTGTGATAATTTCTGATGACCCGGCCATACGGGCATTACTTAGATTTTGAGACTTTACGAGCACTGGCAATGACCCCTCAAACAAAAAGCCGTTTTTCAGGTGTCTCTTAACTCATGAGAGCGGATGTTAGACTTGAAATTGGAGAAACGAGAAGTGCGCGTCCACACATACATGCATAACAGACTGCTTCCGGCGCCTGGGGAGGGATTTCAGGAACGAGACCCGTTCCGTGATTTAGTAACGTCTTTGTCATGAGCGGACGCGCACAAACTGGGGTCGCGTTATCATTCAGTGTCCGACCGGAGACCAAAGGTCACCAGAAAATCCCCCGCTGACCTTTAACGGGCTTTTAGTTTGGCGACGGCCAATCTCGCGGCCTGATTGGAAGGCGAGACCTGTCTGAGATGTTTATTTGCTCCTGCGGGGTGTCGCGGTGCGCTCCAGCGGGGAGTCAGCTCTATTGTTTCTGGATCGCCCTACAATGATGTGGATCATAGAATCCCTCTCGGGTCACTTCTATGAAACATTCAGTCAAAAGTCATCTTTCCTTGACAAAATTTGATCTACGCGACCGCCCTGCGCTCGTGTATTATGTCTTGCCAATTATAGCTCTTGATATCCGGATTGGCCATGAATCTAAACAACCAACGAAGAGAAAACTAGTTTCAAATGTTCACAAAAACCGTTGATCCCTGGTATCAGTATATATAAAGTGGACATTCAAAATAGTCTATCTTTAAAACGAAAGTTACTCTTTGATTTTCTTTAAAGTTTTTAATATGTTAAATATTTATATTTAAATCGGGCTATCTGTCCAACAATATCATCAACATGAGGGTGTCCGCTAATCCACACTCGTCATTTTGTTACTATTAACCCTTAAAGCGCTGATTTTTTAATGAAAACCTTGGAGACCAAAGTTGTTTTTTTAATTTGAAATCATCATAACTGTCTTAGTTAGCTCTTTCTGATTCATTTGAATACTTATGTTATAGGTCTACAGCCATCATAAATGTGTTACTTTTTGAGTGCGGGGACCGACTTTAGACGTCAGATTCTGACGTCGAAAGTTGGTCCCCGCACTGAAAGGGTTAAGACTTAGATGGCGAGGATATATCGTCGCCTAGACGCAAAACAGTGCTATCTGCCACTCATTTATCCCTTAACCCTTTAACCACCAAATTATTCAATCGGGATTTTCACCCACTTGACGTTGTGTCTCGCTGACGCGATCCACAACTTCAAGTGTGTGAAAATTATTTTAGACTTGACCAAATTTCAAGTCTAAAATAGGTCAACTGTTTTCAAATCTTGCTGATTGATGTCACATTTTATCTTTAACATGTTTAAAAGATGGTACTTAATGTGCTAATAAAAATGAAAACCCGAATATATGCGGCACCGGCGGTTAAGGGGTTAAAGCGCTGAATTAATCTGTCAAAAAATATCGCAACCAAATCAAATTGAAATCATCATAAATGTCTTCGTTAGCTCTTTCTGATTCATTTGAATATCTATGTTATTGGTCTACGGCCATTAGAAATATATTTACACTTACAGTGCCGGGACCGACTTAAGTCGTCAGAATCTGACGTCTACAGACGTCATATTCTGACGACTAAAGTCGGTTCCGGCGCTGCAAGGGTTAAAAGGCAGATCACACAAACCGTGAGCGGAACGCTCATAAAAACACCAATTAAATAGAAAACTAATATGTGAAGATGTAAATGAATTCACACATCGCTGCCTCAGTTTTAATTTATAGTATTCAGCGAAGCAATCATGAGGTGTTGAAACAACATTGTGCTAATATCCGGCCAACGTCGTAAACGTTCATCCGACATCAAGCCAACGTCGAATAAACGTCTCGTGATTGCTGTGACGAGGATTAAAATGCATTAAAATGTGGATGAAACTGATGGGAATAATATTCAAATCGAAAGTCTCTGCTTAAATCACGCAAGTGATTAACACTGATTAAGTATCGTATTGAATTGATGTGGATGCAGATTAATTAGACCTTACCCCGTCAACACTCGGGTGGGTCTTAATTGTCATTTCTAGTCACCTGGAGAAATGAACTAGGCCTACGTACTATCATTGCTACTTGTCTGGTGGAAAAATATGGCTAGAATTCATCCGAGATGAATATATATGAATGTTCATGATAACTAAATTACACACCAATACGTTTGAAATATGCTAATGATATAACACTATAGACAAGTTGATATTTTTTTATATGTAGCTTTAAGCTAAACGGTCGCCATTTTGAAAAAAAACACGTTTTTTATCATTTTCCTCAACTGAGCCATCCTGGCTCAGTTCACATTTAATTCTGACATATTTCCCCATAAGAAACTGCAATAAAACATTGTGCTAAACGATGTTCCACCTTTCCCCAGTATTCCACCAGACTATACAGCAATCCCCACCTCAAGATGAATGAACTGGTATTTCTCATCATTTTTATTCACCCTGAGCTGTTAATTGCTGCCGCAATTCCCAGCTCAGGGTGAATAAAAATTACCCGATTTTATAAAATACACAACCTTAATATTTCAAATGGGAGTTGAGACCGCCCATATATTTTGATGGATTGCACCATTGTCACTGGAATTAATTTAGCTCTTTAAGCTCCCACGATGCCTTAAAGCATTATTTTACATCCCTGAAAACAGAGTTATTATTTCTACAACTACGGAGTTTCAGACGAATAATTTCCATGAAACTGTTTTTCCAATACATGGCAATTTTCTTAATTTTTTCACTCACTCCAAGTCATATTTATCCACTACAAGTCGAGAATTGCGACAGCAATTCGCGGCTTGTAGTGGATGAAGATGACAATGGTAAATTCAGGCCTGAAAGGGTTAAGCGCACAGAACGATTATCATCGTTTTTTATCTGTTTTTTTTTCAGCAGGTTAAATCAGTTGATGAAATGCGTGTTTAAACATCACGATTTGCAAATATTTGGTCTCAAATTAATTCTCACCCACTTGAAGTACCGTGACCCTCAACTTTAATTTGGTGAAAATTGGAAAAAAAACATAACCTTGCAGAGAAAGGATTAAAATAATTGGAGTCTCAATAATGGGCTATGATCGGTCTATGTTTATGTCCATTGTTCAGCAAGCGTTGGGTCAATTAATTTCATCATAATTGTTTTCAATAATAGTGAGCTCTGAATGGTTGCCGCCCTCCCCACCTCGGCGTGAATGAAAACTGTCCCATTTTATTAAAATATAGTTGTTGTATGGCATATTGAAGCTCTGAACGTCCTCATTTCAACCGCCATGGACTAATTTAATTGCGAATACGTCAGATGACACACGAGTCACTAGCAGTTAAACGGTTAGGCGCTGGATTAATTTGTAAAAAACTTCGTAACCAAAGGGTTTTTTTCAATTTTAAATCATTGTAAATGCCCTGGTCAGCTTTTTCTGATTCATTTGAATACCTATAATTATGACCTATATTATAACCAATATATGTGGATTCTTACAGTGTGGGGATCGACTTTAGTCGTCAGAATCTGACGTCTACAGACGTCATATTCTGACGACTAAAATCGATCCCCGCGCTGTAAGAGTTAAACGGTTAGGCACTTCAGTACCACTTACAAGTAAACAGATACTACCTGTTCTCTTTTCAGAGCAGAATATTTAGTTAAAAAGTTATTTTTTTCTTGACCATGGCGGCACAATAGTTGTTGTTTATCGGCGATTATTTATCCCCTGTTTAATCTTGTTTTTCAATCCCACAATAAAACATTGACGCTGTGACTAAATTAATTAAATGATAACAGTCTAGGACGCTAACCAAACACGAAATACTTGCTTTATTAGGTTTCAGGGGCATATAATAGCTGGTGGATGGTTTCATAATGTTCTTGTTTGTGTCTTTTAATTGTTATAATCTCACACCCTGGGGACGAGCGTTACGCTCATATAAATATTGATAACAAGATGAATATCATTTACACGCTGAAATAAAACTTGAATTATAATGACAGACAGATAGACCGACGGAAATGAGAGATTTTAAGACATTTAAACAAAATGTATCACTAACAGATAAAAACTTTTGAATAGCTTGTTTCTATTTTTAAATTAAGTTGAAGGTGGAATTGCTCAAGCAAATTTCATAAAGGTGGAATTGCTGAAGCAAATTTCACCTTACAAAAAACGGGAAATATACGTTCTCCATATTTGATTCCCTGGGCGTCTACCGCAATTTTTATTACTATTTTCAATGAAATTCAATTTGTAAGAAAGACGTATACAGGCCCAGGAGAACAATTGAGTTATAGCTTTCACGCCTTCGTCCAGATTTCTAACCCTTTGAACGCTAAACGCAGCAACAGTTGCTTGTAATTCGTTTAGCCGATCAAATCACTGTTAGCTGGAATAAAATGAGTGCTTATTTGCATATTTTTGCATCATTTGCATATTTCTGGTCTCAAATTAAACAAATATGACTAATTTTCACCCACTTGAAGTTGCGGGTCGCGGTACCGCGACCCACAACTTCAAGGGAGTGAAAATTGAAATTCTATGACTTAGCCCTTAAAGGGTAAAGTGCTTTCACGCATTCTCCAAAAGTTTTGAAATACCGGGTCCTTTACTTCCAGGACCATTATACATGGATTTGTATCCATAATGGCGTTTTCCTGTCCTTTTCAATTACGAAGCACGATGCGTCTTCTCCGTGTGGCGTTGATCAAGTTGATCAAATGCAGAAGCGATGTCCCGCGCCCGGCGGGCGAAGGCAGATTATTCCCTGCGCGAGTCAATCATCGTAAAACCTCCAAATATTGAATTCTTCCAAATCTGTCATTCAAAAGGGGATAAAACAGTAAGTGCACCGCCGGCATGTTATTGTTTCGCACTGGGCACGGGGGATGTAACAGTTATCCGCGTTGAATCAACGTCATCGACGTTGATTCAACGCGACGCCGTGTGGGTTTGCTACTCGGCCGTTTTGCCAGCGTCGGTGATATTCGGTCGGCGATATCCCAAACCAACGTTTTTTACGAAAGATTGTGTCTTATTTCAATTATTAGTTCTGTGAGCCTTCAACATATTGCCCCCGCCCCCCCCTCTAACTATGAATTCGTCTGTTATTCTTGTGAGGAGAATAAAAAATGTAAATGTATCTAAAGTGTCTTATCTGCCACTTTTTTGAGCGGCAGATTGGAAACTTTAGGTCCGGGGGGAGACGACTTGACTGTGTTTTTCACATTTAGCGACGTGGGCGGTGTCGGCCATGTTAAAATGTAAATGGAATCCCCACCTGATTAGTCCGGAAAAAACAAATAGGTCGGCGCTTCCTGAACAATCCCTGTATATAAGAAGCCATATTTGCAAAGCTAAACCAAGTGCGTCCACGGTGCGGGGAGGAGTGTCATAGAAAGAAAAGCAAGAGTTGTGTGACGCCACCATTGCTCTGAAATAACAAGACGAAGTTAGGAAGCATGCAAATTAAGCGACCCATCTTGTCCAGCAATGTCTAGACCACCTCGCAGAGCGTGGCTCTACATTTGCTAGCGCGTCACTTTATAGTTGAAACTATCCTAACAGCTATATAGGTAAGTCACTATCGGCAAAGAGTACAGGACCATTAACTTTTCAAATTGTACGCGAATCACTTGCGCTCCCTGAAAAAGTTACCCGTTATTCTTTAACTGGTTTCCGTTTGCGAAACGCGAAATTTGTTTGCCCTGCCAGGTTTAACTGTGGGATTGCATTATAATATTGATTGCTTCGCCTGCCGGAAATGATTCCAGTTAACAAAGAATTCCACACCGTCAATCGTCGCGTCTGCTTAATGACAACAAAACTTCCTGATTAATACCAAGCAATTTCTCGTGTTTATTACTTGAATTAAAAATATTTTCATCACACTGGGTACACGACGTTGTTGCAAAGTTGAATCAACGTCAATGACGTTGACTCAACCATGCAGCAACATCGTATGCACTGTGGGATCACACTGTATCACTGGGCAAATCGTGTTACCATAACGTTCATCAACGTCGCCGGCGTTGATTCACCGTTATGGTAACGCGGTGATGAATCAGATTAGTAATTTGCGCAAGCTTTCAGTTTGTTTTTATCGAGTCGTTCACTCTTATTTTTTGGGGTTTTTTTCTTTTCTTTGCTCGATCCGTCTAAAATCCGTCGGTTTAACCCTTTCAAGCCTGAGTTTACCATTGTCATCTTCATCCACTACAAGCCGCGAATTGCTGTCGCATATCTCGACTTGTAGTGAATGAAGATGATTTGATGTGGGTGAAAAATTAAAGAAAATTCCCATGCATTACTAAACCAGTTTCATGGAAATTGTCTTTCTAAAACCCCTAGTTGTAGGAAAATTAAATCTTTTTCAGGGTTGGAAAATGATGCTTTAATGCATCGTGTGGGTTTAAAGGGTTAATCAGCTTTCCTACTGAACAGCATCAGTCAAATTTAACCAGCCCCAAAATCAAATTGTCACTGAATCAAGCGAAGAGTGAATTCAATTTAGACCTGTCCGATTCCAAGTGGACATGTGGGAAGCCATGCCATATGCGACGGCAGCTTCCCACTGAGGAACAGAAAAAGGAGATACATTCCTGTCTGTGTCATAGATAATATCTCTACACACGCGGCGATTTTCGTCCAGACACATGTATACGATTATATATTTGTATGTGCCTGAGTCGTAGCTGTGCCGTTGTGTTGTGTATTATAATTCACATATGTAAATTTAAGACACCCTGACGTGTTTCTAAAGGGCCTGTAAAACTGTCACAATCTGCTAGATAGATACCCCCTCGTATTACTGCCATGCAATGCCAAAATGTAGTTTCTATTTGCTTTGCAAGTAATCAGATACTGCCATTTGGCTTTCCACAGAAAAATAGTGATGTGTGGAAAACATTAAAACAAATTCTGTGAAACGCAGTGACGTCACCGGAAACCGTTTTGAATGGCAAGTGAAAACAAAGTTATATAACACCCCCTCCCCATACTTTATTGTATTAGCCAGCTCAGTGAAAATACTGGAGGTCAAGGCTAATGAGTCTCACAGAATTGAGAGGCTCGAGAAGCTCTTGGCAGAACGCCAGACCACACTGATGGTTTTGAACATGTTCAAAGCAAATGGCGAGGTCGCGTGATCTAGCTTGAATGAGAGGAAGAAAGACAGAAGTTCAAGAACATGAATTTGAGTCTATGTTTTCCTGTGGAAAACTTCGCAGTAATCGGCAGCATCAGTTTGTGAACTTCATACAAATAAGTCCTCAAACAAGAGTCTAGGATGTGTCCCAAATGCCTAAGTCGTACCCATTACGACATTATGCCTACTACGTCGCCAGATTTATGTTGGTCGTTGCGAAGACTGCTTAAGAAAGTCACAACTGGCCAGGTTTATGCTGCGTTCATCAAGTTCAGGGCGCACGCAGGACGGGATGTGAACATGTATCGATATACACTGAGCTATCAGTGAGTGTCACAATCACCCACTGAGATTTTGTGCGGCATTTACACATATCCAACACCAGGGGTCTCTGTCGTCTGTTACGTCACCGTCTGCCAACCAGCAGCCAGCAATTCATAAATCAGGCACCACCGGTGAGGTAGATCGTGATTGGCCAGTTGTGTTTTTGTGTTTTTACTACATACAGTACATATCAGTTTATATTCAGCCTAGATATTTTTATCTACTTTTCAGAAGAGTCAATGGTAATAACATGAATCGAGTTATTTTGCACTCTGTGAGGCCATCGTTCTGAAAGAAGCGGGATTTTTCTCAGGCAGCTAGATGCGGCAGTACCGAGAGTGGCTGTGAAATCTCTGTCCCCTGGTGGTTAATATTAGCTGATAGGGGGAAGATGACCAGTGTCTGAAGTAGAGATAGAGACACTGGTGACACAAGTGAAGTATCGATACCACGTCCTTTCACTCGTTTTGGCACCTTTTTTTAAAATGTGGACGGCGTGCGGTGATATGATTTAGGCTACTTTGTAGATCGTGACAGTGTGACAGGGCCTTTAACTTGCCATACAACTTCATATTGCTAGCGCAACTAAACTGTTGCACCAGATGCCATCATGGTATGTAATGCCCAGACCATGTGGGTCTATTTCATTTTCGGGAGACCACAGAGATAAAAATGGAACTGTTCTAAAAATAACAAGGCTTTGAAAATCTTGGCATGGGAAGTGACACAGTTGTGGCTCTGGGCAGGCTTCAAAATGACCGATCGCAACACGTCAGCGATTGATTTACGTGGACGGTCACATGACAGGTGTGATTGATTCACGTGACTGATCACATGACGTGACGTAACCGCACGCCGCGGGGACTCCAGATGACGGTGGAAGCGAGGCTCTGCTTGGGTTGGTCGCTCCCAAATGGCTGTAGTCTCCAGGGCTCGGTTAATCATCTCTAAACCGTCAGATGTCATTCTCGGCCCGAGAGGTCGAGACAGATCCCGACGGTGCCCGGGATCACGGAGATGAGCGGATCGCCCATAGGCGGGATAGGCTACATTTCACATGTTCCATCACATCTGATCAACCCTTGAAGCGCTGAAATACTTGAAAATAAACCATAGAGACATAAACCATAGAGACTAAAAGTTGTTTTCAATTTGAAATCATCATAAATGTCTTAGTCAGCGCTTTCCGTTTAATTTGATTACCAACGTTGTGGGTCTATGGCTATTATAAATATTTTCACTCTTACAGTGCGGGGATGGACTTTAGACGTCTGAATCTGACGTCTACGGACGTCTGATTCTGACGTCTAACGTCGATCCCCGCGCTGTAAGGGTCAACCCCCGCGCACCATGAAACAGGCCTATCACAAGACGAAGGCCGCTGTGATTCTAAAAGTGTAAATATCCATGGATCGATCAGATCTTAAAATATACCCTGTCACTGCTGATCACGACGACAGTCCTATATTAACAACTGATTAATCCGTTTGCGTCAGCGGAACGCTAATAAATATACCAATGAAATAGAAAACGAATGAGAAGATGTAAATGGTGAGGGACATGGCGCAATGGTTAGAGCGTGGCGCTCTGCCGATGTCGCTGCCTGCCGTGCGGTTTCGAATCCCGCTTGGTGCAGGATTTTCAGAGAAATATCATGTTTCTCCCCTCTCAATCTTGGGACATTTATAAGATGTTGTGTCCTTGGGCAAGGCACTTCACCCTCAAATGCTTCACTTGACTCAGGTGAAAATGAGTACCTGGTAGGACAGAGATGGCAATGTGTACGATGAGTTCAATGCGCCGAAACGGCTGCAGGACTGTATGCTCTCCGTGGAGTTGAAATGGCACACGAATGAACAGATCCAGTGATCAGGGGGTAGGATGTAAAGTCGGATGATAGGTCTTCAGACTTGATATCAGACTATAAACCTGCACATTTACCTTTAAATGAATTCGCACATCGCTGCCTCGGTTTTAATTTACAATATTCAGCGAAGCAATCATGAGGTGTTGAAACAACATTGTTTTAATATCCGGCCAACGTCGTAAGCGTTGATCTGACACCAAACCAACGTTGAATAAACGTCTCGTGATTGCTGTGACGAGGATTAAAATGCATTAAAATGTGGATGAAACTAATGGGAATAATATTCAAATCGAAAGTCTCTGCTTAAATCACGCAAGTGATTAACACTGATTAAGTATCGTATTGAATTGATGCGCATGCGGATTAATTAGACCTTACCCCGCACACACGCGGGTCTGTGTTGTCATTTCTATAGTCACCTGGAGAAATGAGCTGAGGTCTTTCTCATTCGCATTGAGGTGTGTATTGCCACTCTGCCGTGCAAAGGCAGTATCTGCTCACTTGAAAAGTAAGCAGATACTGCCTTTTGGCTTTGCACAACGGTACTAGTTTGGTGGAGAACATTGGTGTTTTCTACAGAACCTCGCCCATCGTTTAGCACAGTGTTTTATTGTAGTTTCTTATGCAAAAATATGTCTAGAATTCATCCGAGATAAATAGATATCAATGTTCATGATAAATGAGCTATACACCAATACGTTTGAAATATGCTATTCATTCATTCATTTATTATCCTTCAAAAGAAGAAAACATACAAAAGTACAGTGAATACAACATTATATATATATATATATATCTAATACATAAACAAGTTGAAATATTTTTGCTATATGTGGCCTCAAGCTAAACGGTCGCCATTTAAAAAAAAACACGTTTTTTATTATTTTCCTCAACTGAGCCATTTTGGCTGAGTTCACATGTGGATTCTGACATAATTATTCCCCTATAAGAAACTGCAATAAAATATTGTGCTACATGATGCTCCACCTTTCCTCAGTTTTCCACCAATTGAAACGAATTAACTGGTATTTCTCATCATTTTTATTCACCCTGAGCTGTGAATTGCTGTCATTTCTCATCATTTTTATTCACCCTGAGCTGTGAATTGCTGTCATTTCTCATCATTTTTCTTCACCCTGAGCTGTGAATTGCTGTCATTTCTCATCATTTTTATTCACCCTGAGCTGTGAATTGCTGTCATTTCTCATCATTTTTATTCACCCTGAGCTGAGCTGTGAATTGCTGTCATTTCTCATCATTTTTATTCACCCTGAGCTGTGAATTGCTGTCATTTCTCATCATTTTTATTCACCCTGAGCTGTGAATTGCTGTCATTTCTCATCATTTTTATTCACCCTGAGCTGTGAATTGCTGTCATTTCTCATCATTTTTATTCACCCTGAGCTGTGAATTGCTGTCGCAATTTCCACCTCAGGGTGAATAAAAATGACCCGATTTCATAGAATACACAAGTGTAATATTTATAATGGAAGCTGAGGCCGCCCATTTAAAAAAAACACGTTTTTTATTATTTTCCTCAACTGAGCCATTTTGGCTGAGTTCACATGTGGATTGTGACATAATTATTCCCCTATACGAAACTGCAATAAAAATATTGTGCTACATGATGCACCACCTTTCCTCAGTTTTCCACCAATTGAAACGAATTAACTGGTATTTCTCATCATTTTTATTCACCTTGAGCTGTGAATTGCTGTCATTTCTCATCATTTTTATTCACCCTGAGCTGTGAATTGCTGTCATTTCTCATCATTTTTATTCACCCTGAGCTGTGAATTGCTGTCATTTCTCATCATTTTTATTCACCCTGAGCTGTGAATTGCTGTCATTTCTCGTCATTTTTATTCACCCTGAGCTGTGAATTGCTGTCATTTCTCATCATTTTTATTCACCCTGAGCTGTGAATTGCTGTCATTTCTCATCATTTTTATTCACCCTGAGCTGTGAATTGCTGTCATTTCTCATCATTTTTATTCACCCTGAGCTGTGAATTGCTGTCATTTCTCATCATTTTTATTCACCCTGAGCTGTGAATTGCTGTCGCAATTTCCACCTCAGGGTGAATAAAAATGACCCGATTTCATAGAATACACAAGTGTAATATTTATAATGGAAGCTGAGGCCGCCCATTTAAAAAAAAACACGTTTTTTATTATTTTCCTCAACTGAGCCATTTTGGCTGAGTTCACATGTGGATTGTGACATAATTATTCCCCTATACGAAACTGCAATAAAAATATTGTGCTACATGATGCACCACCTTTCCTCAGTTTTCCACCAATTGAAACGAATTAACTGGTATTTCTCATCATTTTTATTCACCTTGAGCTGTGAATTGCTGTCATTTCTCATCATTTTTATTCACCCTGAGCTGTGGATTGCTGTCATTTCTCATCATTTTTATTCACCCTGAGCTGTGAATTGCTGTCATTTCTCATCATTTTTATTCACCCTGAGCTGTGAATTGCTGTCATTTCTCGTCATTTTTATTCACCCTGAGCTGTGAATTGCTGTCATTTCTCATCATTTTTATTCACCCTGAGCTGTGAATTGCTGTCATTTCTCATCATTTTTATTCACCCTGAGCTGTGAATTGCTGTCGCAATTCCCACCTCAGGGTGAATAAAAATGACCCGATTTCATAGAATACACAAGTGTAATATTTATAATGGAAGCTGAGGCCGCCCATCTACTGATGGATTGCGCCATTGTCTCTTGAATTATTTCAACCCTTTAAGCTCTACGAACGATTATAATCGTTTTTGATCTGTTTTATTAGCAGGTAAAATCAGTTATTTTTAATGAAATGCGTGTAAACATCACGTTTTGCAAATATTTGGTCTCAAACTAATTGTCCCCCATTTTAAGTATCGTGACCCACAACTTTAATTTGGTGAAAATTTTTAAAAGATAACCTAGTGGAGAAAGTATTAAAGTAAAAAAGGAGCCTCAATAATGGGCTTCAACCGTTTGAAGGTCTATGTTTATGAATGTCTACTGTTGAGCGAGCGTTAAGTCAATCAATGTCATAATAATTATTCTCATTAATAGTGAGCTCCACTGAATAGCTACCGCCCCCCCCCACCTCGCCGTGGATGAAAACTATCCCATTTTATTAAAATATAGTTCTTGTATATCAAAGTACACCTCTGAAAGTCTGAAAGCTGAATTAATTTGAAAAAACATCGCAACCAAAGGGATTTTTCAATTTGAATTCATCATAAATACCTTCGCCAGCTCCTTCTGATTCATTTGAATACCTGTGTTGTGGGTCTACGCCCAATAAATAAGTGGATTCTTACAGTGCGGCGATCGACTTAAGTCGTCAGAATCTGACGTCTACAGACGTCAGATTCTGACGACTTAAGTCGATCCCCGCGCTGTAAGAGTTGAACGGTTAGGCGCTTCCGTACCGCTTACGAATAAGCAGATACTGCCTATTCGCGTTTCAGAGCATATAGTTAAAAAAAATTTTGGTTTCTCAGCGATTATTTATCCCCTCAAAGTTTATTTAATTTTGTTGTTCAATCCCAAAATAAAACATTGACGCTGTGACTAAATTAATTAAATGATAACAGTCTAGGCCGCTAACCAAACACGAAATACTTGCTTTATTAAGTTTCAGGGGCATATAATAGCTGGTGGATGGTTTCATAATGTTCTTGTTTGTGGCTTTTAATTGTAATAATCTCACCCCCTGGGGACGAGCGTTACGCTCATTTAAATATTTGATAACAAGAATAATATCATTTACACGCTGAAATAAAACTTGAATTATAATGACAGACAGATAGACAGACGGAAATGAGAGATTTAAAGACATTTAAACAGAATGTATCACTATCAGATAAAAACTTTTGAATAGTTTGTTTCTATTTTTAAATTCAGTTGAAGGTGGAATTGCTTGAGCATTAATAACAAAAAAGTGGAATTGCTGAAGCAAATTTCACCTTATAAAAAACGAAAAATATACGTTCTCCATATTTATATACATGATTAACTGGACGTCTACCGCAATTTTTATTACTATTTTCAGTAAAATTCAATTTGTAAGAAAGACGTATACAGGCCCAGGAGAACAATTGAGTTACAGCTTTCACGCCGTCGTCGAGATTTCTAACCCTTTAAGCACTAAACACGAGAATAGTCGTTTGTAATTCGTTTAGCCGATCAAATCACTGTTAGCTGGAATAAAATGTGTGCTTATATATACATCAACATTTGCAAATTTCTGGTCTCAAATTAAACAAATATGACAAATTTTCACCCACTGAAATTCTATGACTTAGCAGTTAAGGGGTAAAGTGCTTTCACGCGTTCACCGAAAGTTTTGAAATACCGGGTCCTTTACTTCCAGGACCATTATACATGGATTTGTACCCATAATGGCATTTTCCTGTCCTTTTCAATTACGAAGCACGATGCGTCTTCTCTGCGTGGCGTTGATCAAGTAGATCAAATGCAGAAGCGATGTCTCGCGCCCGGCGGGCGAAGGCACATTATTCCCTGCGCGAGTCAATCATCGTAAAACCTCCAAATATTGAATTCTTCCAAATCTGTCATTCAAAAGGGGATAAAACAATAAGTGCACCGCCGGCATGTTATTGCTTTCACTGGGCCCGGGGCATGTAACAGTTATCAGCGTTGAATCAACGTCATCGACGTTGATTCAATGCAACGCCGTGTGGGTTTGCCACTCGGCCGTACATGACGTTGTGCCAGCGTCGGAGATTTTGGGTCGGCGATTTCCCAAACCAACGTTTTTTTACGAAATATTGTGTTTTATTTCAATTATTAGTTATGTGAGCATTCAGCATATTGACAACCCCGCCCCCCACCCCCCTCTAACTATGAGCTCGTCTGTTATTCTTGTAAGGAGAATAAAAAATAAAATTAACTCCTCGTATCTAAAGTATCTTATCTGCCACTTTTTTGAGCGGCATATTGGACACTTCAGCTCCGGGGGGAGACGACTCGAATGGTTTTTTTCACATTTAGGGACGTGGGCGGTGTCGGCTGCCATGTTAAAATGTAAATAGAATAAATCCTCACCCAATTATTCTGGAAAAACAAATAGGTCGGGCTTCCTGAACAGCTCCTGTATATAAGAAGCCATATTCGCAAAGCAAAGCCAGGTGCATCCACGTTGCGGGAGGGAGAGTCACAGAAAGTAAGGCAAGAGTTGTGTACACCAACATTGCTCTGAAATAACAAGACGAAGTTAGGAAGCAAAATAAGCGACCCATCTTGTCCAGCAATGTCTAGACCACCACGCAGAGCGTAGCTCCACATTTGCTAGCGCGTCACTTTATAGTTGAAACTATCCTAACAGCTATATAGGTAAGTCACTATCGTCAAGATGTACAGGACCATTAACTTTTCAAATTGTACGCGAATCACTTAAGCTCCCTGAAAAAGTTACCCGTTATTCTTTATCTGGTTTCCGTTTGCAATGCGCAAAATTTGTTTGCCCTGCCAGGCTTAACTGTGGGATTTCATTATAATATTGATTGCTTCGCCTGCCGGAAATGATTCCAGTTAACAAAGAATTCCACTCCGGCAATCGTCGCGTCTGCTTAATGACAACAAAACTTTCTGATTAATACCAAGCATTTCTCGTGTTTATTACTTGAATTAAAAATATTTTCATCACACCGGGCACACGACGTTGTTGCAACGTTGAATCAACGTCAATGACGTTGATTCAACGTTGCAGCAACGTCGTATGCACTGTGGGATCACACTGCATCACTGGGCAAATCGTGTTACCATAACGTTCATCAACGTCGCCGACGCTGATTCACCGTTATGGTAACGCGGTGATGAATTAGATTAGTAATCTGCACAAGCTTTCAGTTTGTCTTTACGAGTCGATCACTTTTATTTTTTTGGTTTTCTTTCTTTCCTTTGAGCGATCTGTCTAAAATCTGTCGGTTTAACCCTTTCAAGCCTGAGTTTACCATTGTCATCTTCATCCACTACAAGCTGCGAATTGCTGTCGCAATTCTCGACTTGTAGTGAATGAAAATGATTTAATGAGGGTGCAAAATTAAAGAAAATTCCCATGTATTAGTAAACCAGTTTCATGGAAATTGTCTTTCTAAAACCCCTAGTTGTTGGAAAATTAAGTCTGTTTCAGGGTTGGAAAATGATGCTTTAATGCATCGTGTGGGTTTAAAGGGTTAATCAGCTTTCCCGCTGAACAGCATCAGTCAAATTTAACCAGCCCCGAAATCATATTGTCACTGAATTAAGCGAAGAGTGAATTCAATTTAGACCTGTCCGATTCCAAATGGACATGTGGGAAGCCATGCCATATGCGACGGCAGCTTCCTACTGAGGAACAGAAAAAGGAGATACATTCCTGTCTGTGTCATAGATAATATCTCTACACACGCTGCGATTTTCGTCCAGACACGATTATGTATTTGTATGTGCCTGAGTTGTAGCTGTGCCATTGTGTTGTGTACTATAATTCACATGTAAATATAAGACACCCTGACGTGTTTCTAAAGGGCCTGTCACACTGTCACAATCTGCTAGATAGATACACCCTCGTATTACTGCCATGCAATGCCAAAATGTAGTTTCTATTTGCTTTGCAAGTAATCAGATACTGCCATTTGGCTTTGCACAGAAAAATAGTAATGTGTGGAAAAATTCTGTGAAACGCAGTGACGTCACCGGAAACCGCTTTGAATGACAAGTGAAAACAAAGTTATATAACACCCCCTTCCCATACTTTATTGTATTAGCCAGCTCAGTGAAAATACTGGAGGTCAAGGCTATTGAGTTTCACAGAATTGAGAGGCTCGAGAAGCTCTTGGCAGAACGCAAGACAACACTGATGGTTTTGAACATGTTCAAAGCAAATCGCGAGGTCGCGTGATCTAACTTGAATGAGACGAAGAACGACAGAAGTTCAAGAACATGAATTTAGGTCTATGTTTTCCTGTGGAAGACTTTGCAGTAATTGGCAGCATCAGTGTGTGAACTTCATACAAATTCGGGCCTCAAACAAGAGTCTAGGATGAGTCTCAAATGCCTAAGTCGTACCCATTACGACTTTAGCCCTACCACGTCGCCAGATTTATGTTGATCGTTGCGAAGACTGCTTAAGAAAGTCACAACTGGCCAGGTTTATGCTGCGTTCATCAAGTTCAGGGCGCACGCAGGACGGGATGTGAACATGTATCGATACCACGTCCTTTCAGTCGTTTCGGCACCTTTTTTTAAAATGTGGACGGCGTGCGGTGATATGATTTAGGCTACTTTGTAGATCGTGACAGCGTGACAGGGCCTTTAACATGCCATACAACTTCATATTGCTAGCGCAACTAAACTGTTACACCAGATGCCATGATGGTATGTAATGCCCAGACCATGTGGGTCTATTTCATTTTCGGGAGACCACAGAGATAAAAATGGAACTGTTCGAAAAAAAACAAGGCTATGAAAAAGTGAGCATGGGAAGTGACACAGTTGTGGCTCTGGGCAGGCTTCAAAATGACCGATCGCAACACGTCAGCGATTGATTCACGTGGACGGTCACATGACAGGTGTAATTGATTCACGTGACTGATCACATGACGTGACGTCACCGCACGCCGCGGGGACACCAGATGACGGTGGAAGCGAGGCTCTGCTTGGGTTGGTCGCTCCCAAATGGCTGTAGTCTCCCTGGCTCAGTTAATCATCTCTAAACCGTCAGATGCCATTCTCGGCCTGGGAGGTAGAGACAGATCCTGACGGTGCCCGGGATCACGGAGATGGACAGATCGCCCATAGGCTACATTTCACATGTTTCATCACGTCTGATCAACCGCTGAAATACTTGCGTATGAACCATGGAGACTAAAAGGTGTTTTTAATTTGAAATAATCATAAATGTCTTAGTCAGCGCTTTCCGTTTCATTTGATTACCAACGTTGTGAGTCTATGGCTAATATAAATATGTTCACTCTTACAGTGCTGGGATGGACTTTAGACGTCAGAATCTGACGTCTACGGACGTCTGATTCTGACGTCTAACGTCGATCCCCGCGCTTTAAAAGTTAACCCTCGCGCACAATTAAACAGGTCTATTATCACAAGACGAAGGCCGCGGTGATTCTAAAAGTGTAAATGTGCGGGGGCCCTAGGGTAGTGGTTAGCACCGCTGCCTTTCACGCCAGAGTTCCGGGTTCGGTTCCCGGTCTCGGCGGTTTCAAAGAAACAAAAAATGTTTTTTCCCCATCTACGTGTGAAAGTTAGTATTGTGGGGAGCCTCCGTGACCGAGAGGTAGCGTGCTCGGCCTCAGACCGCCGAGGCTCGAATTTCGAATCCTGTGTCTGGAGGACAGTGTCATCTCAATCATATCACCATCCTCAGGAGGTTCTCCTGGCCCACTTTAGCCTATATGTGCACAAAGGTGGCCTAAAGCCCGATTCATTTCATTTCTTTTCATTTCTAAAAGTGTAATTATCCATGGATTGATCATATCTTAAAATATAATATTAACCCTGTCACTGCTAGTCACGACGACAGTCCTTTATTAACAACTGATTAATCCGTTTGGTCAGCCGATTACATCACTGTTATTGGGAACGAAATGTGTGTTTAAACAAAAAGATTTGCAAATGTTTGGGCACAAATTAAACAAATCAATGTGAGTAATTTTCACCGACTTAAATTTGTGGGTCGCGGTAGCGATGCACAACTTGAAGTGAGTGAAAATTTAAATAAGATAACTTAGCAAGCGTTTACATCGTGGACGGAATGATTTTCCAATATCCTAGCAAACACAAAACATTTGTATAACATTTGTACATTTAAATAAGATAAGCAAGCAAGGGGTTAAATTTATAGGCTAAAAAAACGAGCAGCAATTGGTTTATTTGGCCCCTATGGACGTAGCCGTTAACATGTGCCAATATTGCGACGCCAAGCCAAACATCCCGAACTGCTTACTTTCCCTGTTACTGCTGTTTGCATTTGCCCGACAGTACCGTTAACTGCCTGCGAAGGCAAAAAGCAATATCTGCGGACTTTACAAGTAGGCCCAGGGAATTTAGAAGGACTTCTAAATTCCTTGGTAGGCCTAAGCAGATACTGCATTTTGCCATTGCAAAACAGAGTTATATGTGACAAAATCAGAGAGCGAAATTCAGTGCCTCTTACTCAACCTCATGCGGATCACGAGCTTCTCGAGACAGTTTCCAATAAAAAATGCCAGATAAATATTTATCATGAAATTTCATTTGCAGCGAGCTTTACAAAGAATCTCCCACTAGCCCAGATAAACCCCTACTTATGCTCCCTCCCCCCTACACACCATGTCACGTTTCTACTGCATCCACAAAATGATTGAAGGAAACAGTGAGGATGTAAGTCGTAGAGAGGTCGTGGGGACGCAGCTGTAGAAACTGGTCAGGACGTGTGGTCTCCATAGAAGCACAGGGGATCGTAGCTCCAAGCAAACACAGGACGTTCCGCCAATGCTTGTTTAATGTTGGTCCAAAGTCACAGACGGTGGACTAGTATTAAGCCAGCATTTACTCAAAATCTTGTGTTTTTTTGAAAAACACAGACCTAATTAAAACACATAACTCCAATAAATGATTAGTCCGTAACTAAAACTAAGTGACAATTTGACTGACGCTGTACAAGCGTTTACATCGTGGACGGAATGATTTTCCAATATCCTAGCAAACACAAAACATTTTTATAACATTTGTACAACGTCGGCCCAACGTCTTCGACGTTGGTCCAACGTTGTGCAAATGTTATACAAATGTTTTGTGTTTGCTGGGATATAGTACTGACGGGGTTGTCACTCTGTCCATTTTCCGTCGACATAGCTGTCGGTACGACCTCTCTGGATTCGCCACGTTCACATAGGCCTACTATCAATATGGCAAGGTATGGATCTTATACTCCTCAAACAATGACTTTTAGACCAGGAGCTTGTAATTAGGTAGCTTGTCTTGCTAAAGCAACATGGTCTACTTAATGACGGTAACACAAGCTGCTCTTGTACCGGTATAAAGTAGAACTAAGAGGTAAACAGCACAATTTGAAGGTGATGTGACGCTTTGGAAGAGCACCTGACTGTCTCGTCAGTCATGCATGCTTCCTGGGTCGTGCATGCTTCCCGGGTTCAGATCCTGAATGGGGATTTCAGAGAAAGATCCTTGTTTCTCCCTTCTGAACGAGACTAGGCGATCACGTTAATGGCGACCTCGTCGATTTAAGGTTGAAACCAGTGTGTCGACGTAAAATTTCGCGCAGGGCCACGCGCTGCGCGCTCATTCATAGCAGCACAATTTAGGTCTTACCAGGTATACATCCATCCTTATTTCTGTTGGATGATCGATTGGTGACAAGAGTTATCAACAGTCTTTCTTCAAATCCTGAGGATCCCTAGCTGCTACGGTCATTAAACGTGTAAGGACACAGTGCGGACATCGTCATCGTTCTGGTGCAAAGGAGGCATAATGTGACCATACCTGTGTAGGCCTATTATAAAAACCTGTTGCATTTAAGTCAAATATGTGGCCTTATCCCAGAGACATTGAACCATTGGCTGTTCAAGGTTAGGCCAGCGTCGTAGATTATGGACCAACATTAAACCAACAATGGCTCATTGTCTCGTGTTTTCGCTTTTTGTAGCCTTAGTTTTGCATGGGAAAACAAATCTTCCTTAGTGGCATGTAACATTGGGAGCACATATCAATTTGTTACCGTGTTCATGAAAGCGGTCACTTGGAGTGAACCCTAGAGAATGAATGAACACTTGGCGAAAAACGGTTGTAGCTCAAAAGCCCATCCCACATAAAAACTTAGGATTGATATTTAGCATCTTAATTCTTACAGTGCGGGGGTCGACTTCAGACGTCAGATTCTGATGTCTACAGACGTCAGAATCTGACGTCTAAAGTCGACCCCCGCACTGTAAGAATTAAAATATTTCTAATGGCCGTACACCAATAACATAGGTAAGCGAAAAAAGCTAACTAAGACCTTTCTGATAATTTCAAATTGTAAAAACCCTTTGGTCTCCAAGGTTTACACGGAAGTATTTTAACGTTCGGGGTTCAACTCAACACATGGTAGAGACTGTTGATCACATTTATTAATTTGTCATATTCACATTCATATATCATGTCTCTTTTTTCATCCCAATTTCTCTACTCATCTATCAAATTTGCTAACATCCATCTATCCATCAATCTGATTCTGTCTCTGTATCTAACCATCCATCTCGCGCCAAACACACAGTACTGAGCGGGTTCGTGTGCAAAAACCGTCAGGAGCCAATCCCTGTCCTTCCCTCCAAACGCATCCTGTTAGTCGGGGAGAATCCAGAGATTCTAGAATGATCGTTGTGTTTGTTGCACTACTAAAATATAAACCATTAAATAAATAAGACACTTATAATTACATTTTTACACAGAAAGTTGACTTACTTATAATATGACACTCCGAATTTAGAATAGTTAGATCACTTAATCGAGAAGTTATAATAGAAACACAAGTCGCTCGCATGACATAAGTCAGTTAATTAACGATTATAAAATTATCACAAATATAAATCATAAAACAAGATCAGTTATCAAAATAATATAACAAGACTGATTTTTAGGTGTTAAAATGAAATAGTGACTCATCCGTAAAACTCACATTTTGATCTTAGAATATTACCACAAACACAGATAACTAGCACTATGGAAAATATAATATAAAGACGTCTTTGTATAAGACAGGGCAATCCCTATGAGTCATCGGTAACTCCGGCCACAAATATCCGAAAATAAGTTGTCCTCACAGAGGTCACACCGAGGTCACACAGATACGGTTAACCATCTCATAGCTAGGGTCAATTAACAAGACGACAATTTCAGCGCTTTAAGGGTTAACCATGTTAACTTTCTCTCGTTTCCTTTAGTCATTTGTCACTGCTGACATATTTTTGTATAAAACTTCTTTCAACTTGAAATCATCATAAATGTCCTGGTTATCTCTAACTGCTTTATTTAAATACCTATGCAATGGGTCTATAGCCATTATAAATAGTTTAATTTTTACCGCGGAGATCGACTGTAGACGTCAGAAGACACGTCAGATTATGACGTCTAATGTCGATCCCCGCGATGAAAGTGTTAACATTCTCGAGCTTTATGTCCCTCAATTACAAGCAAGTTTAACCCTTCCAGTGCGGTGACCGACCTTAGACTCTCAGAATCTGACGTCTATAGACGTCAGATTCTGACGTCTAAAGTCGATCCCCGTACTGAAAGAAAAAGATATTTGTAATGGTCGTACACCCATAACATAGGTATTAAAATGTAGCGGAAAGAGCTAACTAAGACATTTATGATGACTTGAAATTGAAATAACCCTTTGCTCTCTTGGTTTATAGGGAAAGATTCAGCGTTTTATAGTTTAAGTAGCTGATTTTCCGCAAAGCAAATAAAAACAGGCCTAACTAATATTTTATGGACGGATCTAATCATGTAGATCATCATAAGAACGCGGGAATGTGGGCAGGTGCAGCTGCAATCGTTCGTTAGCATTTGTTATGCTTAACTTCACAAACCATGGCTATAACTGGACGTGTATGACGACAAGAGAAGGCGCCAAGCCCTCCCTCGCGGAACACCAACATGAGCCGCGGCCAGGACACCCATTGCTAAATCATCGCGTGTCCCTTCCGTCAATGTCAAACGGTGAATGTGGTCATCGAGTTTGACCTTTTCCTTATCCTTTCAAAAGTCAGGTCTCTCTATCTGGCTTAGAAGCTTCACTCTCTGCTCTAAATTATGCAAAAAGGTATGCGAGGTTTTGAATAGGAATGCTGGTCCATTCTTTGTCATGTAATTATTAACTCCTCGTTTAGATTCACATTTCGCAACCATTAGGTATAAAATAGGTGTATTTATTCATAAATCGTTCACTGCTGCAAAATCAGTAGAAAATCATTATATTTTGTGGTAATTTTGGCTATTGATAAAAAAATTGAAAAGTCCTACAGAGTCCGGCCCCACACCGCCAGGGCTCGATCTTCGAATCCTGTGTCTGGAGGGAACTGTCATCTCATTCATCTCACCATCCTCAGGAGTTTCTCCTGGCCCAGTTTAGCCTATAATTATGTGCACAAATGTGGTCTAAAACCCCGTTCATTTTATTTCATTCCCGGCCCAAGTATATGGTATACTACGCCCTCATTTAAATGACAACTGAATTGCGGCGGTGATTGGCTGATCACATCATATGACATACTGAGCCATTCTTTCATTCGCTGGGGGTATTAGCACATTATGTACCACGTTTTGAACATGTTAAAGATAAAATCAATCAGCAATATTTGAAAAAAGTTGACCTCCACTTTGTCAAATCTGAATAATTTTTACTCACTTGAAGTTGTGGATCGCGTCAGCGAGACACAACTTCAAGTGGGTGAAAATTCAGATTGAATAATTTGGCGGCTAGAGGGTTAATGGCTAAACTACCCGATTAACCCTCAAAGCGCTGAAATATTTGCATATAGACCAAGAAACCAAAGTGGGGATTTACAATTTGAAACCATCATAAATGTCTGGGTTAGCCCTTTCCGCTTCATTTGAATATCATCGTTATGGGTCTACGACAATTAGATATATTTTTCTTTTCATGCAGGGATCGACTTTAGACGTCAGAATCTGACGTCTGAAGTCGCGCCCCCCCCCCCCCCCCGCACTGAGAAGTGGAATAATTTATCTGTTCTTCACGCTCAAACCATTTCTCACTTGTGCCCTCCCAAGTGAAACTCAATTATTCTGTGGACTGATAAATTTGACTGCATCGACGCTGTAAACGGGAAATAATGATAAATCTATCGCTGAATACGTTTCTAAAGAAATGAACCCGCCCTTTCAGATGTCCGAGAGTTGTCATGAAACCAGAACTGTCCAGAAGGCGTCTGTAGCAAGGCGTCTGTAGCATTCCCCAGCAAACACAAAACATTTGTATAACATTTGTACAACATCGGCCCATCTTCTTCGACGTTGGTCCAACATTGTACAAATGTTATACAAATGTTTTGTGTTTGCTGGGTCACACCAGATACGAGACGTTGTCCCAATGTTGCGTTAATGTCGCGTTCCAGCAAGCACGATACGAGATCACGTAATTATTATTATTCAACCAACACAGAGTGAATGGGCAGATTAGTATTCCGCCCGGTGTAGCCGTTTCAGCGTACCCCCTTTTCAGCATACCGGGGGTACGTTGAAACTAGTTTCAGCTTACAGGGGGGTACGTTGAAACTAGTGCCCTCCGGTACGCTGAAACTGGAAAAAGGCCAGTTTCAAATTACCTCCCCTTGTTTCAGATTACCCCCGGGGGTACGTTGACACTAGTTTCAGCGTACCGGGGGGGACGTTAAAACTAGGTTCAGCGTACCGGGGGGTACGTTGAAACTAGTTTCAACGTACCCCCCGGTATTTTGAAACTGAAAACATCCACTTTTAATTTACCCCTCTCTCATTTAGGCCTATAGGGCCCACACACCAAATCTAATTATTGCTGACCTTTTAAGTAGGCATACCGCTAGACCAAGATTTTAAAAGATGGGTCGCCACGATTCGCTGAATACACATTGAAACCACATGCGCAGCATGGTCAACGTCTAATCAAGGTCAAGGTTTAACCCTTTAGCTGCCAAATTATTTAATTGCCATCTTCACTCACGTGAAGTTGTGTTTCGCTAACGCGATCCACAACTTCAAGTGAGTGAAAATTATTAGGATTTGACAAAATGTCCCAGCAAACATATAACATTTGTATAAGATTTGTACAACGTCAGGCCAACTTCGAAGACGTTATGTCGACGTTGTATAGATGTTATACAAATGTGTTATGTTTGCTGGGGTAAGTCGACGATTTTGTGAAATCTTGTTGTTTGATGTCCCGTTTTATCATTAACATGTTCAAAAGCTGGTATTTAATGTTCTAATAAAAAAAACGAATATAATCGGAGTCGGCGGTTAAAGGGTTAACCTTACAGTTTTGACATGTGCGTTCTATTTTTTTATGCGACGGCAATTTCGTTTGATGTATAGATAACTGGTATTGTGAATGGTTTAAGCATGCGTGCAATTAGGTAGGCCCGTATGCGGGTTTTTTTTTGTTATTTATTTCTTTATCACTGAAAATGATTGCAAAAGTATACAGGCCTACGAAAATAGACAGTTGGCACTAGTCTTCAAAACAGGTGCGGTAACATGGCCAACGTTACATCTGCAATAGATACATCGATGGATAATAACGACAACGATAAAAACAGCGCGAGATTAGTTTTTTGTTAGTCAACCCTAGAGATCATAAGGTTATAGGGAGATTAAAGTGTTTCCAGACATCGTGCTTACACATTTTTTTCACTAGCTGCCATAGAAATCCTAGGGTTATAAGGAGATTAAATTGTCGTTAGTTTCCATAGATGGTCATATATGCTAACATAGTTGTTGATTAGTTGCCCTAGAGATCAAACGGTTATTATTATGGAGATTAAAGTGTCTCCGAAAATGTCCCAATGCCATGTGATAAAAAATCAAATTTAATAAGTGTTATCATTGAAAACTAACCGGCAAAATTGATGGGGGTAATTTGAAACTAGAGGGGGTAACTTGAAACTAGTTTCAGATTACCCCCGGGGGTAACCTGAACAGAGGGGTAATCTGAAACTGTTACACTGGCAGATTATTATTCCGCCCGGGCAGATTAGTATTCCGCCCGGGCAAATTAGTAATCCGCCCGGGCAGATTTGTAATCCACCCGGGTAGATTAGTAATCCACCCAGGCAGATTAGTATTCCGCCCAGGAAGATTAGTATTCCGCCCGGGCAGATTAGTATTCCGCCCGGGCAGATTAGTATTCCGCCCCGGCAGATTAGTATTCCGCCCGGGCAGATTAGTAATCCGCCTGGGCAGATTAGTAATCCGCCCGGGCAGATTAGTAATCCACCCAGGCAGATTAGTATTCCGCCCAGGAAGATTAGTATTCCGCCCTGGCAGATTAGTATTCCGCCCCGGCAGATTAGTATTCCGCCCGGGCAGATTAGTAATCCGCCTGGGCAGATTGTGATACCAAACAGCCTCAATACATTTTTTATTTTAATGATGTACAGAACCTTCAGCTCAGAAGAGTACATTTTAGGGCCTATATTATTTTGTATGCATCAAAGATAATCCGACTGAAAGAGACAATATTGCACAAGTGTTATGTGATAAGGACAGAAAAACAAGCATGAGGCTACAACCAAGGAATATAGGAAGACTTTGTATATTCCTTGCTACCCACAGTAGAGCAGATCTTAAACTTCACAATATGCATTAAAGGAGTAGTCCACTGTGTAAAAACAGCGGGACACATCTGTACCCAGAAAGCACCACCCTGATTACAGAGATAGGGGCAACTGGGGTACAACTAAAAGCAGAGGCGTATAAATAGGGCCTACATATTTTGAGGTCTATAGCTTTAACCATGTTTACAGCGATGACATAACAAATGAAGTGGTTCACGCCAAATTCAGCATCGCGGAGTAAACACCTGTCAGCGTGTAAACAAGTGATACGTCAGAACAATAAACGTGGAAATCAGGAAAATAAACCCCAGTTGCTGCGCCATTTTGTGGCAGCCACCGTGCGAGACGTAGACTATGGACAGCAATCGGTAGCACGCACGACCTATCACTGGGTACACGACGTTGTTGCGACGTTGAATCAACGTCAATGACGTTAATTCAACGTCGCAACAACGTCGTGTGTCCAGTGAGATATCACTCGTCGACTCACAGGTGGTATTAAGTAAACATGTGTTCATCGTCTGAGCCCGGGCGTGTGAGCTACGATTTGTCTTGACCTTGTCGTGGAGTGGCGATGGCTGATTTTATGAGTTTACCATAGGACAACTTAATAGCGAATACAATTATTTATCACTGTTTGTATGCTGATGGTTGTCCCAGGTGGTGCTACTATATGCCTACACGTATATGTACAACGCTGTACATATAGTGACGCAGGAGCAACATTGGCATCACTACAGAGTTGTAGCAACGTGAAACGATACGCGCCTGTACGAACGCAACTTTACCTGTGTACCAGCACTAGGCCTACTCTTCCAGTATCAAATTCAGTTCCAAAATGCATATATTCAATTGCATATTGTAATAAAATATACAAATTTTGTTACAACAGCAAAACAACCAAACAGTCAATAAATTGTGTCATGGTGCTGTTTGGTTTGGCCACGGCCATGACATGTTTGCGAGTAGCATTGTTAGAACATCAATATACAACATTTAGCTCCTACATGGAACCGAAAATCTAGATCTGCTGATACTTTCTACCTTTCGCGACGTCAGACGTGCTCGGACGTTTAAAGTCGATCCCAGCACTGAAGGGGTGAAACTATTTATAATGGTCGTAGACCCGTAACATCGGTATTTAAATGAAGCGGAAAGAGTTAACTAAGGCATTTATGCTGATTTCAAGTTGGAAAAAAACCCTCCATGATTCTTACAAAAAATTATCAGCATTGTAATGGTGACGCTTCACACACTCTGCTTCTACGTTTTACAAAATAGTGATCCTGAACACCAGATAATATCGGCCTTGGCGATTAACCTGTAGATAGTGACTAATTACTAGAGCTTGCGGGTTTTCCATCATGTCCAAATTATCCGGTAGACATATCCCACTCAGGAAACTTCAGCAATACTCGCAGATAAACTATATGGTTTTGTTTCCCATGTCCGTACATGTCCTTGTGCCATCATGTCAAGTAACGACATTTTACGTGATTGCTTCTAATGACGTTTCCGCGAATCCTGAAGTTTTTTTTACAAAGTGATATTTTTCTACCACACGATGACATCTGTTTTGAGAAGCACCGCAAGCGTAATTAACCCTTTGAGCCCCCTCCTCGCTTCTAACCCTTACAGCACTGATGTCGACCGCAGTAGACATTTTGTGTTTTTATTAGCACCTGTATAACGAGGTGTTCGCAGTAAAATTTAATATGCCTAAAATATCTTGAAACACTGATATATATCGGGACTTAAATTTCGGAAACAACATACATTTTCAGTCACTTGAAGTTGGGTGTCGCGGTAGCGAGACACAACTTCAAGTGATTGAAAATCTAAATTGAATAGCTCAGTGCTCCAAGGGTCAAGCACCGCATGACATATTTGGTGTAAATTGATTCGATATGAAATAGTATATTACATCGAGGTGAGCACATTCTGAACTTAAATTTGCGTTATTACACTTAAGTATTTTATTTTATAATTTTTAATTTTTATTTAAAAAAAAAAAGATCACTTTTATTCACCTTTTCACACCTCAAGGTGCATAAAATTACGAGTAAATATTATGGGTACTAGGAGGGTCAAATTGGAAACTGTTTACAACACGTTTTCTAATTTTATTGCTCCCATTAACGAAGAACTATGTACACGATAAGCTATTGTAATCATTGGTTGCGTGAATTAATCCTTTATTCTCTTATTGATTTTCGTGCACTAATAAGCCAAACTGAGACAGTTGTCAAAACTCGTATAGACGCATAGATGGACGATCAACAGACGTCATTTCGTTTGCACTGCAAAGCCAAAGGGCAGTCATTGCGTTATTTTCAAGGAAACAGTCGCTGTTTTTTTAGCTTCACACTGTAGGACACTTGGGCGTTAGACTATCATGTCATCATGATAATTACTGACACATGACATTTCATTCAGATTCAGCTACGTATACTCAATGCTGGTAATAAAGGGCAGAGCGTGTCGTTCTGAAATGATTAGAATCCTAGAGGTGACCAGGATTCGTGGGCTAGTGGTCGACTGAGAATTAGTGGACTGAGAGGAGTCAAGGCTCCCATACACCGAAAAGACTGTCCCCGATTGCTTATGACCCGCAATCTTAAGCAATCGGTGTGGTGTGGCCTCTCCCACGACTACGATTTCGTCGATTTCCGTCGCGTCGGAAGCTGTCGTTAACCCTTTGACTTCCAGGCCGGAGTGCATGCCAGGATCCAGATATACTGGTGTAGGAGTTATATTTTTCGTCATTTGAAGCTGAAATTGCTAACGCAATTTCCAGCTTCAAATGACGAAAAATACATAAATGTAGTATATATTTGACGAAAACTTGTGTCATTTTATGGTTACGTTCATTGACGAATGACGACGGAAATTTCCGTCATGTATGGTAGTGAAAAGGTTAAGACTGAACATCAGTCTTAGCCGTGGCCCGTCTTAGCCGTCGTAGACCGTCGTTGCGGTGTGGTTGGCGTACGACGCGAGCAAACTGTCGGAGTTTGTTTATCAGAAAGTAATATGTGACTTGCAAGTCATTTGACCTGATTTCATCCTGGTATAACTGAAAATAGGCGAGTGGACCGATGAAAATCACAACTATGAAAGCACTTTTAAATAGAGTCTCAGTCCAAAAAAAAGAAGATGATATTTCCAACTTCTGTAACCGTCGGCAGTTTTTGTGGTGTTCCAATTATTGTTAGCACATTGGTGTTTACGCCGCAGCAGCCACGAATCACTCCACAACTTTCCTTTCCAAATTCTTTGACGTCTTCGCCTACTTCAAAACGTCAAAACTACCAAATCAGTCGAGTCAAGTGTGACATATCATGATAAAATTGTTTGGCTGACTGTTGCTTCCGGAAGTCCCACTATAGATGGCCTACACGGTCACCACTAGGATCGCTGCAATAGCTTACAACGCAAAGTCGGTAACAGTCTCTCTGGTGTGGCATGCTGCCATCGTAGAACCAGCCTTAGATTCTCTAAAACTCGACGATCGCATTTTAAGCAATCGTCGAGAGTTTTTGCGGTTTGATATAAGGCATAAATGAGGCAGAGAACATTGTACCAACATCATCAGAGATGCTATTATAACATCGATACAATGTTGAATCAACGTCCGAAGTTTAATTGTGATGATATTAATTAGACGTTACAAATTGTCTTTATCTTTTATGCGTCAACAAACCTTGCACGCTATCAGCCCTAACGAGAAAAGAAATTGAATTAGATAGCTGGTAATTTAAATAATCAAGTTACAAATATAAATTAATCTCAGCGGCCCACACGCAATGGATTCAGATTAATTCAAACATTAGATTAATTAATTAAACTGTAACGGGCTCTTCCATGACCGAGCTTCACAAATAGCTCACAATTTTCATCAAGCTCTGTTGATCGCTTACCGCTTTCAACACTTTAAACAAAATAGAGATTACTTAACAATTTTTTGTCATTTAAATTGATAATATCACTCATGACAAAATAACTTTTCTTACAACATTGGTTTAACGTATCTGAGGAACATTTTTCCATTAACAAATTTGCTAAATTAAAGATGAGACATATATGACAAAGGGATATATGATGGCCCACGGGATTTTACTGGTGAGGTGTCATCTTTGAGGACAAGCACGGTTTCATGTCCCAAGATATTTTATTTATACCTACTGGGTACACGGCGTTGTTGCGACGTTGAATCAACGTCAGTGACGTTGATTCACCGTCGCAACAACGTCGTGCGCCCAGTGCGTAGTGCCATTTATTCACGTATTCGCAAGTACTTCAACTAATAAGATACCGAGTCAGTTTCTGTACATCCACTGCTTCATTAAAGTTGATTCCCTCGATGTGTCGTTTGCATGATGTCAAGTTGTAGTTTATGTTTACTTACAAACACTTACAAATCTTACAAAGTCAGATCACTTTGAATTCATTCGATACAATAATTATTATAAAGTGCGTGTATTGGTGAGAGTGCGGCCCAGCTAAAACAGTGCGCTCAGCATATTTCACTCAACTTACCGGCCGCTGAGTTCTCCTCGTGTGTTATATTTATATTGACCTATACCAAGATGTGGTGATTATTTTTGCGATTTATGGTGCGAACAATACAGATAGCAAAAGGCTCATATTTGCCACCCAGTACAGTGGCAACAAGAACACTTTTTGATCTATCGTGACGAAAGTCAGAATCAACTATCGGATCACGTAACTTGCCTTTTGGGGAGCAAAACCTACCGATCTTAACCACAAAAAAAACGAGTATCAGTCATGTATAGGCCTAAATATGTATTGAAGGTATCGTATTCTGTGAAACGCAGTGACGTCGCTCAGTGAAAACAAGGTTATATAACACCCCCTCCCCCATACTTCATTCTGTGAAACGCAGTGACGTCACTCGGTGAAAACAAGGTTATATAAGACCCCTCCCATATACTTTATTGTATTAGCCAACTCGGTGAAAACAAAGGAGGTCAAGGTCATTGAGTTTCACAAAATAGTGTCATGCTTGTCTTCTTCATCTTCATCGAAATATCTCGAATCCTTCATTCACATAAAGTCCAGTTTTTACCATAAAATTCAACGATGCCAGGCGTTAAGTATGTTCATCTATCCAGTTATCTGCTCAGACCAGTGTTCTGACTGTCAGACCTGATGCGGCAAGATGGCCATTATAGGGCCTCTATTCGATTATCCAGATACACTGCTAACATTCCCAATCCCAGTGATTGAACGGAATGAGAACGTTGTTACCCAGTGTAAATTGCAGTAGGGACCCTTTGTGGGTGGGTTAAACAGTTGCTCACTTTCTTATTTTTTTTTCAAAATTTTAACTTTCCTCACTTTTTTTCAAAATGTTCACTTTTGTCCCTCCAGTATCATCATCTTACGAAATATCCGGGTTGCATGATGTACTAGGCCCCTATGTTATGGTAGGAGACTTTGATCCCTTTGATCTTCGCATTTAGGTTTGCAATTTCATCATCAAATCCCAAACCTTGATCTTCAGTTTTAATGCATCCTCAGACTTTTAAATCCTCACAACAAAAAGTGGCAATTTTTGTAATCTTCATTTTTCGCATTTTCACCCATGAAGAGCCCCGAGGTAGGCCAGCTTCTATTTTCTTTGAAAGTGAAATAATTATCTATATCCGCCTACAAACTGAAATAAAAAATGTTTGAGCCAGAGTGTGATAAAATTAAGTTCTGCAGATAAAAAGTGAAATAAATAATATGTCCAATCCGAAAACAACCGCGCCCCCCCCCCCTCCCCCGGTAATTGAATGGTGACCCCATTCTAAGTATTTTTGTGTTTTTAACGAAACATTCCCAAACAAAAGAAGAACACGGTTCTCAGATAAAGACAGGCCGCCACCTGACAATAGTGAAAGGTGTCTGACGGAAGAAAAGTGGTGTTAAATCCCTCTCCTGTGGATTGCCTGGCAGCACTGTGATAATGCTCCACCAAAGTCGAAGAGATTGACCCAGAATTAAGCCAGCATTAGCCCTGGGCATCAGCACTACCCTGTAATAACTCAGACGTCTGAAGTGGTCGTCCGCCCTCGATGACAGTCGCACTTAAGCAGAACATCCGGCATCTCCGCTAATGGCGGCGTGGTACAAAAAACCTTGTGTACATATATTTTTCGTTGTTCTTCCCTAGCAAGCAGAGTGTTGTATCTGCCACTCACGTGAGTGGCAGATACAACACTTTTATTACATGTTATTTGCTGCGAGCTGAGTGCCACCCATTATGTTGGGAGTGTATTTCCTGCACAGGCATCCATCCTACTCAAACTTTTTAATGTGATTTTCTAACGTTCTTTCATTCAGTTAGAAAATTTAGGACCAGTAATAACTTTTCTAGATAAATAAAATAAAATTGAACTTGTTTTAGTTTTTTCTCTCATTTGTGTTAACCTTAAAAGTGCTACGATAAAACAAATAATTTGGGACCGAACTTGCAAATCTTGCTGTTTAAACACACATTTCGTTCCCAATAGCTGCTATTTAAACATTTAATAAAGAGGATTAAAAACAACTATACTCGTTAACTCTTTAACCGCCGGTGTCGCATATATTCGGATTTTCATATTTTATTGGCATATAAAGTACCACATTTTAAACATGTTAAGGAGAAAATGTGACATCAATCAGCAAGATTTGAAAAGAGTTGACCTCCATTTTGTCAAATCTGAATAATTTTCACTCACTTGAAGTTGTGGATCGCGTCAGCGAGACACAACTTCGAGTGGGTGAAAATTCAGATTGAATAATTTGGCGGTTAAAGGGTTAAGACCAGTCTTAATATTTCTAACAGAAATCAGATAAAATTAATCTTGTTTTAACTTTTTCTCATTTCTGTAATATAGTTAAGACCGGTCTTTACTTTTTAAGCATAAAATAAAGAAAGTTAATAGGAGATAAGTCTTAAGATTTCTACTGGGATAGTCTCCCCATCCCAATGTATGCCTCGGCAAAATACAAAAGTGGCGTCCTAACACTGACACAATGCTGGCTAAAGGCTGGATTTGACCCGGTGTCCACCAATCCTTTATAACGGACATAAACACCAACACACGATCAATGCGTCGTTCTTATTTGGTAAGCATGGATGTACGATTTTTTTACCTTTTTTTTGTCTAGCTACACATTATTTGTCAGTGTTTAAGAGAGTGGTCATCAGTTATACTCTATGAAGTGTCAAGAGGTTTTTAGTCCTCCAAAAACAGCTAGTTGTCTCAATTTAAAATCTTGGCCGCCTTGACCGCCAGTGGACATACATACAGCTTGTTACTTGATAGGAAAGACGGTGCAGAGTCCCATTGTAAAACGTCCACTCTGGTGTTCAAATCCTAATAATTACAATTTCAGAGCAATCCCAGTAAACACAAAACATTTACATAACATTTATACAACGCCGGCCCAACGTCTTCGACGTTGGTCCAACATTGTATAAATGCTATGCAAATGTTTTGTGTTCACTGGGATGTCTATTAGTCTTCTCTGTATGAGGCTGTTGTGTTTTCCTTGATGGGTGAGAACGTATGGGGCGTCAAAGGTTGCATGTCGTTAATGTTGTAAAAACATTATTGCGAAGCCGTCTTCATTGCTTGCTGAAAAAAGAGGATTTGAGGCTTTTCTGTATAGGATAAAACCAGTGGAGCGCCGAGGAATTTAACACATCCGACCATGACGAAAATCTCTCATAATCAACAGCTCGGTCGCGCTTGACTGATTATAGTACCACAGGCCTACCATGATAATTGGGCTGTTCGTGATGAACAATAACTCTCCATTCCTGGCTTAGAATGTCGTAGTCGGCCAAAAAAATTAATGTAGTGTTGTGTTTTAACAGTCAAATAAGAACGATTCTCAAAACATACCTTGTGGTAATTGAATATGCTAACTATTTTCTGGTTTAGATTCCTTGGTATAGCGAGGGCCCTTGGCATGAACTGCTCTTCGCTACCACTACCCTGAAATAGTATCAGGTATCAATAGACATTTATAGATTTCTCGAATTAACCCTTAAAGCGCTGAATTAATTTGCAACATCACAACCAAATGTGTTTTTTTCAATTCGAAACCATCACAAATGTTTTAGTTAGGTCTGTCTGATTCATTTGAATACCTCTGTTATGGATCTACTGCCATTAAAAATATTTTTACTCTTACAGTGTGGGGATCGATTTTAGTCGTCAGAATCTGACGTCTATATACGTCAGATTCTGTCGACTAAAGTTGATCCCCGCACTGGAGGGTTATTGGCTTCAGACATTGGGTGTGGCGTCGTTTAACCCTTTGACCGCCAATCACGATTATAATAGTTATAATCCTTTCATTCACATATAAAATAACGGTTATTCTGAGTGAAGCGTGTCTTTATAATAATAATAACAAATGTTTGGTCCCAAATTAAACAAATATCAGAGAATTTCACCCACTTGAAGTTGTGTGATCGCGGTAGCGATACACAACTCAAGTGGGTGAAATTCACTGATATTTGATAATTTCAATCGGGTAACTTGATAGTTAAGGTGTCACCCTTGGGGATGAGACTTGAGCGTTTGACTTAGCAATCAATGGTGTGACCCATAAAGAGAGACGGAATGGTGAGGTTAATGCAAGACAAGATAATGATGGGAATGTCATCGACAGACCTGCCCCACAGCGCAAAACCTGTATTTGAGTCGCCCAGATTTATTTCAGAAAAAAGTTTCTGAACGATTACATTGCCAGTGCGTCTGTGTATTAAAGGCAAGAAACATTTCGCTTATGATCATTTACATGTGGTGAATCCACATGGGAACTACATCAACATGATCAATGAGAACTGTCCACATCTCACAGAAATATGCTCAACAATGATGCCAAGTCTACTTAAAACAAAATTCAAAGACAAACAGCAATAACTGATTGCTTTACAAGTAAACAGTTACTGCTGTTTGCCTTTGCACGACACATTGCCCAGGATGCTCCCATTCTGGTAGGGCGGGGGTCCTGGTGCAGTGGTTTAAAAACAGTTTTGCCATCATAAAAATACTGATCAATAAAACGGTCGTGATGGAAGATATGTTGTCTTTTGAAATCCTAAACTTTGTTAAATAATGCACATCCCCCCAAAATATAATCATACTTATATCATGTTGTTTAAACCCTTTGGTTGTCAAAGTGCACCTTATATAGTGCTTTCTTTCATTTATTTGCAAGAAAATTATGCTGAAATAGTAATTATTAATATTATGTGCAAGATTAGTGTTGTCATTTTATAATTTCAAAGTATTATACCTCATGATCAGAGATTATTCTTGAACCATCTCTGATAATATGTCGTCACCTTGATAATAAAAGGTATTTTGGCCGCTATACACAGTGACAGAAACGACCCTTTAACGTGCCAACGTGGCGGTATACGTTATTGACAGGACCATTACATATATATCTTTGTATTCTCTGAAACTCAATAGCCTTGACCTCCGATGTTCTCACCGAGCTAACTAATACAAGGAAGTATGGCGGGTCTTAGGCCTATATTACATTGTTTTCATCGAGTACCGTAGACATTAAAAAAGGTTTCCGGTGACGTCACTGCGTTTCAATAAACCATGCAGACCAAAGATTTCAAATCATAATAAATGTCTTGGCCTGTCTTAATTAGCTCTTTCCCATTCATTTGAATATCTATGTTATGGGTCTACGGCCACTATAAATATTTCACTTTTTCAGTGCGTGGATCGCATTTTCTCACGTCAATAGACGTCAGATTCGTCTAAAGTCGGTCCCTGCAGTGAAAGGGTTAATCATTTTTATGCAACGCTATGTAGAAGTGCTGACGGAGATATCCATTTCTTCCATATTACAAAACGTCATGTAACAATGACATAACGTGTATCAGAATGATGTTCCAGATTAAATCAAGAAGGTGATTTTATGATTCAGCGACTTTGATGTGTCTCGGGCCCGGCTGGCATATTAGTGTCACGAGTTGACACTTCTCAATTCCATCCTGTTTAGCGAAAAACTGACCAGTTTTCCTCAGAATCCGACGCACCCTATGTGACCCGTCTGACCTGCATTAGACGCCACCCCACCCCCTGTCACCCGTCTCGGGACGCGAAGTTTACCAGGGGAAATCATCCCTGTCTGGGTCACCGGGGGATCTCGACGGGTGATCCAGAAAGACAAACATCCATCTGGATTATCTCATTCAGAGGCGGACAAGGGATGCCTGATTCCGCTTCCGTTGGAGTGTCGATCCCCAGATCCATGCGAATGCCCAGCAAACACAAAACATTTGTATAACATTTATGCAACGTTGGTCCAACGTCGAAGACGTTGGGCCGACGTTGTATAAATGTTATACAAATGTTTTGTGTTTGCTGGGTGAGTGCGATACTGCCCTGCGAAAACAAACAGCAGTAACATATCGTACGGGATGCTCCCATTTTGGTTCTTTGGTTCATCAAGTGCGGTGCACGTCGCTTTCCATAATCTGAGGCAGTACTGAGAAGTTCCGTGACATATTATTAATACTTTAGTCGTTTCGTATGAATATTTGAGGTGTGTGATAATTTTGCGCCCAATAGTTTTGAGCCTAATGAACCATTACGCAAATTCAGAAGAAAAGAATTGTCATCCCCTTGAAGTCAAGCTTCATTAATTCATGTGAACATGGACTATCTATCTCGCATTGTCTTGTTCTCTTAACTAAAAAGTAGACAAAAAAGAACAAAAAAAAAGAACAAAATCATCTATTGTTGCAGATGGTTGGTGTATGGTTATTTATAGATAACTATAAAATATAGCGAATCCTTGTTGAGAGCAATGTTTTGGGAGTTCTAAAATATGTATGTGCTCTTAATCATATCACACTGTATGTCGTGTGGTATTAAAGTACGGGAGCTGTCCCTCTGAAGCCAAGGGGTCGCAAAATTTTTCACACATTGCCCTGAAATGGTTTCGTCTAGAACATGGCGCAGGGGACATGCCCCCCACGTCGGGTAGCTTCCCATATAAAAGAGCATCTTCAGAAAACAGAGATGGGCATCACACCTACACACCATGCAATGTCAGTTTCTAGAGACGAGACATTGACCCGGAATTGGTTTCATATTTCAGACGGTTGTCCAGCAGTGAGGCGACATTGGTTTACCCCTTTAACCGCCGGTGCCGCATATATTCGGGTTTTCATTTTTTATTAGCACATCAAGCACCACATTTTAAATATGTTAAAGAAAAAATGTGACACCAACCAGCAAGATTTGAAAAGAGTTGACCTCAATTTTGTCAAATCTGAATCATAAGGGGTAATGCCTCGTGTCTGATGTGATGTCATGTTAGATGACACTGTCCTGTCTCCAATCCTGTCAATTACGACTTACTGGTCTGCAAATATTACCTTTTTCGCCTTCGCTTACCAAGATGTGTAAATGATGGGCCAGGTTACAATACGTTGAACCACCATTAGGCCAACACGTGGTGGCTGAAAAAAAGTGTCAGGCCATCATTGTATCCAATTTTGAACCAGGGACGACAAGAGTCTGACGTTCTGACGTTTGAAGACATTTGACGCCGTTTGACGTTAGCTGCATATTTATTGTGAGATACACCCTCAACACTTGAAACCCTGAAATATCTTGTATAAACCATGGAGACCAAATGAATATGAAATCACATCTAATCAAAAATGTCTCAGTTAGCTCTTCCCGCTTCATTTGAATACCTATGTTATGATCGACGGCCATTCTACATTTTTAATTCCTTCAGTGCAGGGATCGCCTTTAGAAGGCGGAATCTGACGTCTATGGACGTCAGATTCTGACGTCTAAAGTCGGTCCCCAGCGCTGTAAGGGTTAATCATGAAATATGCAACTTTCATTTTTAACAGCTTGTTATCCAAGGATTATTCAATTTAATAGTTATTGTTTTTCCACATTTAACCCTTTAACCGCCGGTGTCGCATATAGTCGGCTTTTCATTTTTTATTAGCACATTAAGTACCGCATTTTTTATAAGTTAAAAATGAAATGTGACATCAACCAGCAATATTTGAAAAGAGTTGATCTCCACTTTGTCAAATCTGCCTAATTTTCACTCACTTGAAGTTGTGGATCGCGTCAGCGAGACACAACTCCAAGTGGGTGAAAATTCAAATTGAATAATTTGGCGGTTAAAGGGTTAACAAATCAGCAGGCGAATAAAGAAAAAGGAGGGTGTGGTTTAAAAATTTGGTATCACATGCATGATACCTGCAAAATGTTATAACTAATTTGCAATGAATTATCAGATGATAGGGGCCTGACAATATCTGAACATAACATGTTTTAAATCATACGACATTGTACTACAAATATATTGTTTTCCGATGGCAAATCATAATTTCGGCTACGATTGTCTAAATATACGAGCGTGTGTAATTAATAGTCATAAATAATAGCTTCGTTGCAACTAATTTACTATTCAATTTCTTCTGGACACTTTTACAATCTACAATGAAATTCATCATACGCATGCACATCTTATTGCTTTGTGTGCAATAAAATGGTGCGATCTAACACTGACTATTGTAATGGAGTTGTTAGTTTCACTAACACAGGTGTGGTTATTCTTACATGTAGTTTCTGATAGCCCCCAGGCAATAATTATTATACATATATAATCTTCTATTTTTCATGGTACACGTCAATGTCGCTAACCTCACTACACTTACAGACCCAAATTCCGTACCTCCCCCCCCCCCTTCGATATTCCCATCCCTAATCTTTTCTGTCATCTAATACACATCATATCCTGCGGGGAAAGCATTAGGTTCAACTCCTTGAGCAGCTTCTACCCTTAGAGCGCTGAAAGATTTGTGTATAAACCCTGGAGGCCAAAGGTGTTTTTTTCAATTTGAAATCCTCATAAATGTTTTAGTTAGCTCTTTCTGCTTCGTTTGCATACCTATGGTATGGGTCTGCGGTCATTATTAATATTTTGATTCTTTCAGAGCGGGGACCGTCTTTATACGTCAGAATCTGACGTCTACAGACGTCAGATTCTGACGTCTAAAGTCGGTCCTCGCGCTCAAAGGGTTAAAGCCGCATCGTCCTAGCTTCCGTAATCCGGTCTGAGACGCGAGACGCCAGTGCACGTAACCCCCACACTTAGAAGCCTGAAGCCCACGCTCTCCCCTCCTCTTCCCTCCGATTCATTCCGATTTATTCTTCCTGGCATCTCATATGCGCAGCGATGTCTCCCCGACGTTGGCTTTATAGTGATCAAACTCTGCCCCCAGTAAACACAAAACATTTGTATATATAATAACATTTATACAATGTTACATCAACGTCGAAGACGTTGGGCCGACGTTGTATAAATGTTGTACATTTTTTGTGTTTACTGGGGGGAGCTTGTCTGATCTTCCTTTATATCCTACATTCGACAGCAACCGGGCCAACGCTGGGGTAACATTGGCCCCACGTCTTCGATGCTGGCCCAGCATTGGTTACGTCTATCTACTCGGTGATCTGAATCCAGATCGTAGCCTCCGACAGGAGACAAGAGCTCCCGGCATGCAATAGACGTCCACCTGATTCTGTTTTAATGCTGAATCACAGTCTGCGATTCTGGCTCAGCCTTGAGACGGCATTGGGACGATGCTGGAGGTGAAGAGGGAATATTTTTGCCCAGGTGACGTAGTATCGCTGGTATGGTGCCGTGCAAAGCCAAAAGGCAGTATCTGCTTACTTTGCAAGTAAGCAGATACTGCCTTTTGGCTTCGCAAGTATGATGTATGGTGTGAGGATACGACCACGTCTGCACCACAGCACATCATGTGGTAAAAAATGACGGCTTTTTCCCCAATAAATAAGTGTGATTTGGTGTATGTAGGTTTTTACCTAGTCCTCGTCAGTAAATTTCTCAACCTTTCTCTGAAGATAAATCTCGTACCAGACAACACTACTGTAGATCTGGTAATATTCGCGAGGTTTCAATTTTCGGGAGGAGGACAAATTCGCGAATTCAAGAATCTTGCCAAAGTTATTATTAGTATAGCGCCAATAAAGAAAAATGAAAATTCGTGAATTCTAAACTTCGTGAAAAGTCCCAAAATCAGAAATTCACGAAAATTTTAACACGCGAAAATTACCAGATCTACAGTATTATACTCATGGTTAATATAGCCACGCTACCATGAGCATGGTAGTCGTGATTTTTCTTTCGGGCAGTAAGACCAAAGAGCAGTAACTCCTCAGGTGTTAAGTGAGTGGTTACTGTTATTTGCCTTTGAATTTCAAAACAGTAATCTAGAAAGAATAATTTGGCAGTTTATGTGTTGATTGGGTTGTCCCTGTAAATCCTATCTGTGTAGACGAAAGATGAGGAAAGTGAGAAATATTTAACCTCTATCCCGCCACGCAAAGACAAACAGCAGTAACAGCTTACTTTTCAAGTAAGCAGTTACTGCTGTTTGCCTCCTCAGTTTGAATTCATGTTTGAAAAATCACTTTAGCCTTAGCCTTAGCCTTAGCTTGAATAATGATTCAGTCGAAAATCAAAACCGCTCATATTCTCCCTACCCATACGATAGTTCATCCTAGCCCTATCCCCTGTTAAAAGGACGTGCTGAATATCAAAAACCCTATATCTTAATTCTCCATAGAGAAATGTGGTCGGCATCTTCCCACGCAAGGCTCGGCTTCTCCCGAGGTCGCAATCTGCGACCTCGAGAAAAGCTGAGCCTTGCGTGGGAAGATGGTGGTCAGTCGGTGTCATAGTTCTCGCCTGTTGAAAAGAATTTGTCACAACCACTGGACGCTTCGCATTTGGTTATGCATGAGTAGGAGAGTAGGTCCTTGGTAGGTCACATTTCTACGGTGCGGTTTGTGGGAAATCAATCATTTCGAGCTACCCGGCATATATAGCATGGCCGGGCTGCCTAACTCACCCCACGGCAGACCCGGTCACAGTCACCGCTATTTTATGAACACAGCCAGCTGCGTAAAAAAAACATTCGGGTGTCAGGAAGCTGATACAAATATTTCGAGTGTCTATTAAAAATAGGCCATTTTCAGCTCTGCGAAATCTAATGATCGTATTAGAGCTATTCCATTTAAAAATGGCGGTATCTGTGTCAGAGCCTTGCAATGTCATCATGGTGATTTTAAACTGCTTTTTCTCAACAAGAATCAATATTCATTGGCATTTACCGTGTTGGTATTTTTCATTCAACTAAATATTGCAGTTGCATCAGCCCACTTTTTCCTGCTAATACGTGACACTGACCCGATATTGGTTCAATGTTGGGGCAACGTGGCGGACACTTTAAATCTAAACCAACGCCACCTGCATACGTTGTTTTTGTTGTGGATACCACATTCATATAAATGAAAATCATTCAGGAGTAATTCCGGTGTTAACACCTGACCATGGAAAATCGCTGCATTTCCTATTTTATCAATTAATTATTAATTAACCCATTTCGCTGTCCACTGTAAAACCTAAATTTTCAGTGACTTGAAGTTGTGTCTCGCTGACGCGATCCACAACTTCAAGTCACTAAACATTCGCGAAATTCAAGACCCAACGAATATCCGTGTTTCCAGATCTAAGACATATTTTTACAACTGGTCACACAAGTGCTCCACCCAGCAAACACAAAATATTTGTATAACATTTATACAACGTCGTCCCAACGTCTTTGACGTTGGTCCAACATTGTATAAATGTTATGCAAATGTTTTGTGGTAGACGCTGGATTAATGTCTCGACGCGCGTTCATACTCAGGTATAGTACTGCGAATATCAACTCTAAATGAGAGTCGTGACTTCTTGGGATTTGATTTAATCTTATCATTTCAATTTCAATCAGAAGGTTTTCAGTAATAGGCACTTAAAACTTTAATAAATGTCATCATTTAACCCTTTAAGCACACGTGCTGTATAATTCACGATGTGGCACATTTTCAATAAAATTCATTCAACGGAAAATAAAAAGCTGTTGCTATTAGATTTATTAAACTTACACATAATATATTATAAATCCAAGTCATTTCCATCCACCTTAAAGTGAGGATTGCAATACCGTGGGAGTTAAAAGGGGGACAGTTTTTTCAAGAACATTTTTATTTTTTCAAAACTCTTGACGCGGTGTCCATCTTTGCATCTGAAGTTTAAAATGAATCTGATACGTCAGTATACTTATCATCACCTCGAAGCTAAATGGTATTGATACTCATCAACCACTAAACATTGAGCTAATGCTGATTTAATGTTGGGCCATCGTCACATATGTCTCATATTTGCTGGGTAGAGTTACACGAACCGCGACACTGCGTGCAGTTTGAAGGCTGTCTGCTAACACAGGATTGCGAATCATCCTATTTAATTTACAATTTCAAACAAGGACATTTTATGTGATATGGGATACATGTGGCAAAGGGTATGTTCACAATTTGTTCCCTTTTAAGAAGATATTATGATGACCCCATCAGCTTGCATTAGGCCTTCCACACACCGCAAAGAATTTTCCCGATTGCTTGAGAAGCGACAATAATCTTAATCAATAGGTGATGTGTGGCCACTCTCACAACTACAATTTCGTCGATTTCCGACGCGGGCAAATGTCAAGGAGTAGGACAACGCTTGCAGAATTAAGCCTCATTAATATTGAGCCATCTAAGGAGTAAAGCAAAGCTTGCAGAATTAAGCCTAAATAATAATAAGCCATCTAAGGAGTAAAGCAACGCTTACAGAATTAAGCCTCATTATTAATGAGCCATCTAAGGAGTAAAGTAACGTTTGCAGAATTAATCCTCACTAATAATAAGCCATCTAAGGAGTGAAGCCATGCTTGCAGAATTAAGCCTCATTAATAGTAAGGCATCTAAGGAGTAAAGTCACGCTTACAGAATTAAGCCTCATTATTAATGAGCCATCTAAGGAGTAAAGTAACGTTTGCAGAATTAATCCTCACTAATAATAAGCCATCTGAGGAGTGAAGCCATGCTTGCAGAATTAAGCCTCATTAATAATAAGCCATCTAAGGAGTAAAGCAAAGCTTGCCGAATTGAGCCACATTAATAATCAGCCATCTAAGGAGTAAAGCAAAGCTTGCAGAATTGAGCCACATTAATAATAAGCCATCTAAGGAGTATAGCAAAGCTTGCAGAATTAAGCCTCATTACTAATGAGCCATCTAAAGAGTAAAGTCACGCTTGCAGAATTAAACCTCATTAACAATAAGCCATCTAAGGAGTAAAGCCATGCTTGCACAATTAAGCCTCATTAATAATGAGCCATCTAAGGAGTAAAGCAACGCTAGCAGATTTAGGCCTCATTAATAATAAGCCATCTTTATTTCACACCAGATTAAAACTCCTTTTAAATGGAAAGAAAATAGTAATACTGAAATTCGAGTTTAAATTTCAGATGTTTAGACTTATCCGACTTATCCGACATTAGACTTAGGCTCATCCGACCTTGAGCCGTAATAAGCCGTTATAAACACGACACGAGAAATCCTTCCCCAGCCACGTTCCAGCGCCACAAGTTGGCACAGTGATGGCATTATGCTGGGCCGGCGTCGTAGACGATGGCCCAGCATCATTCCAACACTGGGGCAACTTCTCCTGTTTTCCGGGGTTGCAGGTGCTTCTGACGAGCCGCAGACGTTGCATCGACGTTTAATCAACATCTCCGCTGGCTGGGCTGAAAGGGCCACGTTTTAGTGCCTTGAATTTCCGTAAACATTTATACAGCTGTTGAGGTGCAAAGACGCTAAAGAGAAATTAAAATCCTCCATTAACATCAGGATATAGGTCGTCTCGGTTTTCGCTGTGTAAATGGCTGGATGGATGATTGGATGGCTATTACGGCTCACCCAACTAATTACTTTGAAAGTATTCAGTAAAAGTTTGGTAAAAGTCTAAACTATTTCGATTTTATTTTTGCCAGATTCCCCTAGTTATTGTGGTCAGGGAGGTAATAATTATTCATGAAAATTTATTATGTGGCTTTTTTACTGACAATGGTTGATTTTGTGTTTGGAATTCATAGAAAACACAAAAGAAATACAAACTGACGTATGAATATGAGGGACCAAACCACAATCTCATTCTAAACCATAAGAGTCACTGACAAAGTCATTTTCCCACTTTTTGAAGGAAATCACTGACTTCAGCTGCGAATAAAAAAAAATGAAGGCGTAAAGACCTCTTTTTAATTTTTTTTTTAATTAACAATCTATAAACTCTCCATAGATAAATATGGTTAGTGGATTTGAACGGTCCCTGATAGACGGCCTCTAGCATGTGTGCGATAATGACAAAGAATGAGTTTGTATTTTTCATTCTCTTCAAGCTCGAATGCTAACCCAATTTGAAGCTTACAAATAACGAAGTTTCTCCTTATTACCCCTTAAAGCGCTGAAATATTTTAATGAAAACCAAGAGGCTTTTTAAACGTAATTTTCTCAGGTGAATCTCTCAACGTGGATTAAAATCAACCATTGTCT